>PVHX01003786.1:0-137039 GCA_004024805.1 Geosciurus inauris
TCCTTAACAAGACTCCTATAGCACAAGAAATAAAAGCAAGAATCAATAAATGGGATGGACTTAAACTAAAAAGCTTCTTCTCAGCAAAAGAAACTATCAATGAGGCGAACAGAGAGCCTACATTCTGGGAGCAAATTTTTGCCACACGCACATCAGATAGAGCACTGATCTCCAGGATATATAAAGAACTCAAAAAACTTAACACCAAAAACACAAACAACCCAATCAATAAATGGGCTAAGGAGCTGAATAGAAACTTCTCAGAAGAAGATATACAATCAATAAATATATATATGAAGAAATGTTTGTCATCTCTAGCCATTAGAGAAATGCAAATCAAAACTATGCTCAGATACCATCTCACACCAGTCAGAATGGCAGCTATCCAAAATACCAGCAACAATAAGTGCTGGTGAGGATGTGGTGAAAAAGGCACACTCAAACATTGCTGGTGGGACTGCAAATTGGTGAAACCAATCTGGAAAGCAGTATGGAGATTCCTTAAAAAACCTGGAGTGGAACCACCATTTGATCCAGCTATTCCACTCCTTGGCCTATACCCTAAAGATTTAAAAACAGCATAGCACAGTGACGCAGCCACTTCAATGTTTATAGCAGCACAATTCACAACTGCAAAACTGTGGAAGCAACCCAGATGCCCTTCAATAGATGAATGGATGAAGAAACTGTGGTACATATACACAATGGAATATTATTCAACACTAAAAGAATAAAATTTGCAGGTAAATGAATGGAATTGAGAACGTTATGCTAAGTGAAGTAAGCCAATCCCAAAAAACCAAATGCCGAATGTTCTCTCTGATTAGTGGATGCTGATACATAAGGGGGGTGGAAATGGGGAACATAGGAGAAATAGAGGAACTCTGGATGGGGGAGGGGGGAGGAAGGGGGAGGGGAAAGGGAAGGGGTGTAGTAAAGATAGTTGAATGAGATGGTCATCACTACCCTAGGTGCATGAATGAAGACACAAATGGTGTGACTCTATCTGGTTTGCAACCAGAGAAATGGAAACATTGAGCTCTATATATGTACTATGACTTGAAATGCATTTTAATTAATTAATTAAAATTAATTAATTAATTAATTTTAAAAAAATGGTTACCCTTGTTCCAAAATGGGTTAAGAAAAACTAAGACATGGAAAAATGATGTGAATTAAAGTTAGAAATACTCAGAAATTGAGTGACACAACTCAAGAAAGAATTATGTTAGCAATTTAGACGCAACCTAAAGGAGCACAAGAGCACAAATGGAAAAGGAATTCCATTAAAAACAATAGTAAATGAAAAGGAGGAAAAGTGTTGAAATGTAAAACTGAAGAGAGAAAAAAGAATTCTAGACAAAATGACAACTATAGGAGGTAACCAGAGCAAAGAAGATCGGTTCACACAGAGAGTTCCTAAATAAGAAAACCAAAGCAAGGGGAAGAACAAGTACTAAAAACCTTACTTCAAGAAACATTCCTTAAATTTTAAAAATTAATTACAAGTTGAAAGAGCCCCCCAGGTACCTAGGAATACTGATCCAGAATGATCCATATTAAGATATATTCTGGTAAAATTACTAGACTTTAAAAAATAGGAAAAAAATAGCATCTACAAATATCCACTGAGTATCTAAGAATAAATATCCTTCCTCTTACTTCACATATAAGAAAAAGAAAATTAGATTATCATCAGAGGTTTTGACAGTAACAATTAAAAGAAAATGGAGTAGTGTATTTTAGGACAGTCAAGGATTTACTATATGGCAAATCTTTCAAGGACAAGGAACAGATACCTTCATGTTCATATAATACTGCTATGTCTTCACATTATCTTCCCTCTGTATGTGATGTGTCCAAATTTCCCCTTCTTATAAGTCATATTGGATTAGGGTTCACACTAATGACCTCATTTTAACTTGATAACCTCTGCAGAGACCATTTCTCCACATAAAGACACTCTGGGAGCTGAGACTTCAATACGTAATTTTAGGAAAGACACAGTTCAACCCAACAGAGTGGCTGTGAGCATCAACAGCTACCAAAGTCATAGAAAGAAGGATGTAGAGACTTTTGTGCTTCCTCTGATCTTGCCAAAGAGATGGAACCCAACCCTGGGGAAGGCACTGGATCCAGCTGCCAATGTCCAAGAAAGAAAGAGGATGAAGGGACACACTGAATTTCATCCTGTGTGCATCTACTCAAAACAAAACTGATGCATTCCCCAGATCAAATACCCCAGATGGCCAAAAGTGTTTTAGTCAGTGTTTTCACTCGGTTTCAAAGTTCTCAATCTATACACAGCTGGCTCCATTCCTGGGGCTTAAGGTGAGGTAGAATATCACGGTGGAAGAGTGTAGCAGAGCAAAGTAGCTGGAGACATCACACCAGGAAGCAGAGAGGGTGAACTCTTCTCAACAAGGACAAAATGAAAACCCCACAGGCACACCTCCAGGGACCCACCTCCTCCAGCCACACCCTACACCTGCTTAGAGTTACCACCAAGTTAATCCCTATCAAGGGGTTAATTCATTGATTAGGTTCAACCTCTTAAAAACCCAATCATTCCATCTCTAAATTTGCTTGCATTGTCTCACACATGAGATTTTGGGTTGAACCGTAACAAACCATAACAAACATATTTGGTAAGGAAAATACAGGAGTATGGTGGTTCCTCAAATTTTAAAAACAATTACCATATCATCATTTAGCAATTCTTCTTCTGAATTTATATCCAAAAGAATTGTAAGCAGGGTCTCAAAGAGATATTTGTATACCCATGTTCATAGTATTATTGCATAGTACCCAAAGCTGGAAGCAATCCAAGTGTCCATCAGCAGGTAAACTGATATACAAAATATGGTGTATTCATATGATGAAATAAAAGAAAATTCTGGCACATGCTACAACATTATACTAAGTAAAAGAACCCCCCCCACACACACACACGGTATGATTCTTACATGAGGTACAGAGAATAGTCAAATTCATGGAGATAGAGAGTAAAATGGTTGCCGCCAGGGGCTGGCGGAGAAGGAATAGGGAGTTAGAGTTTATTGGGTACAGAGTTTCAGTTTTGTATGATGAAAGGAATTATGGAGATTTGTTGTACAACAATGTGAAGATACTTAATGCCACTGAGCTATAGACTTAAAAAAGGTCAGGATGATAACATTTTATATACAGAGGTTACCCAATTGGTGCAATTTGGAATTTACCTTTATTTGGACATAATCTGCCAAACTTCCACCTGGGATTGGCTGGGGAGTCAGTTATTACAGTTAGCTGAGGCTCAGCTGCTTGATTAATAGTTGATTAGTTGATATATGAATATCCTGCTTGCCTATGGGTCAAGATGGGTCCCAGTTCACTATATACAGAGGCCACTTGGGATGAAATTCAATCACTCAAGTATGGAGGCTTTGGGCCAAACTTACTCCAGCTTAACACAATCAAAAAAATTCAAGGGCTGGGGCTGTAGCTCAGTGGTAGAGCTCTTGCCTTGCATGTGTGAGTCACTGAGTTCGAACGTAGCACCACGTAAAAATAAATAAATAAAGATATTGCATCCATCTACAACTAAAAAAATATTAAAAAAAAAAAAATCAAGCCAAGAGTGGTGGCGCACACCTGTAATCCCAGCAGCTAGGGAAACTGAGGCAGAAGGATCACAATTTCAAAGCCAGCCTCAGCAAAATGAGGCGCTAAGTAACTCAGCGAGACCCTGTCTCTAAATAAAATACAAAATAGGGCTGGGGATGTGGCTCAGTGGTCAGTGCCTCTGAGTTCAATCCTCAATACCAAAAAAAAAAATCATGCCCATCTTTATTTATTGAAACCTTTGGATCTGGCCCCTGTTGACTTCCTCAATGTATCTGCAACCCATACCCAGAGTTTTCAACCCTAGATTGCCACCAAGGTCTCCTGGGAAGTTTTCAAAACCTACTGATATCTGTATGTATACTCCTTGTATTGTCCAGGAAAAAGGTGAAAGTACCAGTTTAATAGACTATATAATCACTGCAATCTGATGAGTCAATACTGAATGTTGTAATCTCTAGAACAGCAGTAAAAAGACAATAAAGGAACACATCCCTAATAAGCTAGTGGAGGAGGGATGGAAAATAAAATGACTTTTTAAAAGGAAAGGAAGCTATCAAGGATGACTAGAATTGTGTCAAAAGGTCTCAGGGGCCAAGATGAAGACACTTTCATTTGGCCAAAGACTGACATTTTGAGCTTCAATAAGGATGATAATTGTCATAGTTTGAACCCTATCCAATATGTTCAAGCCCATGGGTTTAAAATGATAGTTTTAAAAAATCAGTTGGTCCCCTTTGGAAGGTCATGGGTGTTATGGTTTGAATATGGTTTGGGGATCACAACTCATGTTGAGGCTTGATCCCCAGTGTGGCAAAGTCAGGAGGTGGCACTTGTGGAGGTGTTTGGGTCATGGGGATGGAGCCCCCATGAATACATAGCACTTTCCTGTGGGAATGGGTTAGCTATCACAGAAATTTGGCCCCTTTTTCTCTCTCGTGCACATACCTGCTCTCCCTTCTGCCTTCCACAACGAGGCCTTCACAGAGCAGATGCTGGTGCCAGGGTGGTGGACCTATTTGCCTTCAGAACCAACAACCCAAATAAACCTCTTTACAAATTACCCAGTCCCAGATATTCTATTTTAGCAACCAAAAGTTGACCAAGAAAATGTGAAAACAAATTTGTCATCTTCAAAACTTGTAAATGCTTTTTCTCTATGAACTGTCCCACAGGTTAACCAAATACTGGAGGGGTGGTACCTCTTTACAGAGCATTCCAGCTGAGAAGTGAAAAAGAAATGAAAAAATTAAAATATCACTTCATTTAAAAATACGTTTTAAAAAATAAGAAAATTTGGAATCTACACCACAGGCCAGTTAAATCTAAATCCCTTTGAGTGGGACCCAGAAAGGTATGTTAAAAAATGCCCTCCAGTGGCTAGACTGTGTACCCAGACTTGAGAACAGCTAGGCATCCCTTCAATCTCCTGATACTCTCACCAATTACAAGCTACTCCTTCCATCCACCTCATGTGCCTGTCATGTCCTGTTTCCCCATCTGGAGTTCCCTTCAGACATCTTCCCTTGCCAAAAGACACTCGGTCCTTCTAGCTTAAAGCCTACGTCCTCTGAAAAGACACCCTTGATTATCCATAGAGTTAAATTGAGTGGTTTTCACAGTTTCACCAAGACATAACTTATACACCCTAAAATTCACCCACGGCAAGTAGGAACCATTTTTACTGAATGTTGCTCAGGCACTGCCACAATGCATGTTTAGACCATGCCTCAACCCCAATGCTCTCTCATGTCTGTTTGCAGCTGAACCCCACTTACATCTCCAGACCTAGGCAACCTCTCATCTTCCTTCTGTCCCTATAATTAGTCATTTTCTAGAAATTTTCTAGAAATGTTCTATAAATGGAACTGTACAATATGTAGTCTTTCATGCCTGGCTGCTTTCACTCAGCCTAATGTTTCTGAGTGCACTGGGTATTTTTAAATGTACATGGGGATTTAGTATTTAAAGTCATCCTGAATGAATCCATCATCCATAAGCACATGAATCATTTCATATTATGATTCATCATCTCCCATTTATTTATTATATTAGAATAATGTTTGCTTCTTGGTCGACCTTGGGCCCAGCTTTCTCTCAGGGGTGATCTGCATCCTAACCCACATGGTAGGTTTGGCTTGACAGAGGCAAAGGTATTGGGGTGAGAGTTCTCATTCAATTTTCATCCATTGCTATGGTTTGAATATGGTTTGTCCCCGAAAAATTCATGTGTTGGAAATTTGGTCTCTAGAGTGTTGGTGTTAATGTGATGGAATCTTTAGGAGTTGGGGCCTAATAGAAGTAATTAGGTCATGGGGACACCATCCTCAGAGACAATAAATGCTGGTCCCAAAGGAGTAGATTATTTTTCCTTGGAGAGGGGTATTATAAAGTGAGGCTACTCCTTGTGGTTGGCCCTTCTGCATATGGCCAGTTCCCTTTCCATGTCTCTACCATGTTGTGATGCAACCAAGGAATGTTAGGGGGGTTCCTTGCCAGAGCACTAGAACTATGCTCTTTGGGCCTTCCAGCCACAAGAATCATGAGCCAAATAAATCTCTTTATAACTTACCCAGTCTTGAGCATTTTGTTATAACAACCCAAAACAGACTAATATATCCATTTACACCACAAACTCACCTAGCACCTGAAGCTTCAGTTCAAAACTGGTAAGCCTAGGAGGGCTCTGAGAATCTACCTGCATACTCTATACTGCTAGAAAACCATCCATGTTCTAGTAAGGATTTCTAAAGTATGCAGATGTGATAGGGTTATGAAAACTCACACTGTTCTTAGGCAAAGCTTGTCCGTATACATGTTCCCAGTTTCTAGAGAGATGAGCTTCCGAAGAGTATGTGCTGTCTCTAATTCTCTTCTGCATTCCTCATGCTCCAGGTATATCAGAGGCAATCCATGAGAAAATACTAAAATTGTAATATAGTCCATGGGGACTATATTCGTTTGTTTAGACTGCTATAACAAAGTAACATGAATTGGGTGAAGTAAACAATAGAGTTTAGTTTCCATACTTCGGGAGGCTAGAAGTCCAAGATCAAGGTGCCAGCAAGGATGGTTTCTTCCGAGGCTACTCTCCTTAGCTTGTACATGGCCACCTTCTCCCTGAGTATTTACATGGCCCTCCCATGTGTGTGTATGTGAGGTGCTGGGAATTAAACCCAGAACCTCAAACATGCTAGCCAAGTACTCTACCACTGACCTACAGCCCCAGCTCTTTTTATTTTATTTTGAGACACGGTCTCATTAAGCTGCCCATGCTGTCCTCAAATTTGCGATTGTCCTGCTTCAGCCTCCCAAGTCACTCAGATTATAGGCATGTGCACTGTGTCTGCCTCGTTTTAATTTAATCATCTCTTTAAAGACCCACTGCCAAATAAGGTCATATTCTAATGTACTAGGAATTAGGATTTCAACATTTGGATTTAGGGAAAGTACAATAAGCCCCTAACAGGAACTGATGATATCATTTTCTCTGCTTTTGTATATATTTGAAAAGTTTTACAATGCAAAGTTAAGCTTAAAATAAAGAAGATTTGTTTAGTGACTAGTCCCTGGCTGACCACTGAAGTACTAAAAATATGACTATAGCTAAATAGGGAAGATCTTGAAATTTTTATGATATTAAAAAGACATTTCTGTAGTCAAAACAAAATTGGGGAACAACTACTAAAAAAAATGATTGTCCTGCTTTGCAAGTATAATGAGGTCCACAGAGTCTGGGGTTGTCTCCTAACATTTAAATAGGCTCAGGATTTGATAAGCCCTGGAAAACACAGAGGCCATTAACTCCAGGCAAAGCTGCACTGTTCATGAGTTCTCATCAGTTCCAAGCCCCACCTGGGGCAGGCTGCAGGCAATCACATGCTGGAGCTATGCACCACTGGCAAAATGAAATCATTAATGTCTGATAATTAACTCTTCAGCAAGAGACTTACCTACAGGAAAATGCAGCCCATTTATTCAGTTTCAAGTCTGCTCTGCTATCCCTGAGAGTTCATTACATTGAGATATTAAGAAGCATATGGATTTATCCCAAAATGCTGTGTTTACATCTTAACCTATTTTGCATTTAAAACACTTCCCAGGTCCTTCCTGGATCCATCAAGATAGGCTAGGTTGTGCTGCAGTAACAAACAACTCCTAATTCACAGTGCCTTTGCTTAGTAATGGTTTCTATCTTTCTCAAGTCTATTGTGAGTCCAGGGCAGACAATAGTCCTTGGATATTAAGGCACCTCCTCCTTAATATAGTCACCTAGAGTTGATGTGATTGAGGAGAAGAGTCTGGAAAGTCTCTTAAAGCTTCTACCCACGTGTCACTGCTGCTAACATTTCATTGGCCAAAGCAAGTTACATGATCATATCTAACTTTGAGGAATAAAGAAGCACAATCCTCACATGTGCCCAGAAGTACTGGTACATATGCAGGACACTTCAGCAAAGACACCCACAGCAAGGCACATATCCTTCACATGTTCCATTTTAGCTTCTCTGACTGCAACCCAGTAAGGAACGGTTGAAGGGCAACTATGGAAGGACTGGTGCAAACAATACACCAAACCAAACAGTGCTCCCTACACGCTGAAGGACAGCATCCTGGACACACCAAGTTCCCACAAAAGCCACTACAATAGTTTGGACATGAAATGTCCCCCAAAATCCCATGCATTGAAGACTTGGTCCCCAGCTTGATGCTGTTGAGAAGTGGTAAAATCTTTAAAAGACATGGCCTGATGGAAGGTCTTTGGGTGGTTGGGAGATGTGCTCT
The DNA here is from genome assembly GCA_004024805.1 of Geosciurus inauris. Classification (NCBI taxonomy): domain Eukaryota; kingdom Metazoa; phylum Chordata; class Mammalia; order Rodentia; family Sciuridae; genus Geosciurus; species Geosciurus inauris. The sequence continues at coordinate 8,389 of PVHX01003786.1, forward strand.
TGAAGGGGTCAGTGGGATCCCACTGCCTCTCTCTTTCTCTCTCACATCCCTGCCATGAGGTAAACAGTTTTCCCTGCTATGCACTTCTGCCATGCTGTGCTACCTGGCCCAGAGCAACAGTGCCAATTGATCATGGACTGAAACCTCCAAAACTGTAAGCTAAAATAAACTTTTCCACCTTCTACATTTATTGTCTAAGGTCTTTATTATAGTATTAGGAAGCTCACTAACAGAGTCACCAAAGCAGCAGGGAGAAGGTCAAATTTGCAGGTACAAGGGGCAGCATCCCCACTACCAGCATCCCTAAGCCTGGTCCATAATGAGCAGCACTGCCTTTATCTCTCAAACCACCCTCTACACAGCCTCCCCAACACAGAGCACTGTGTGCTCCCTGTGCAGCTCAGCAGGCCACAGAACTCCTGTGCATGACAAGGTGCTCCATACCATAGAGCCTAACAGAAATGCCAATCAAAACCATGATGAGATACCACCTCACTCTCAACACGGTGGCCACTATTTAAAAACACACACACACACAAAATAACATTTTGATAACATTTTGTTGAGAACATGGAAAAATTGGAACTCTTGTGCACTGCTGGTGGGATTGTGAAGTGGTACAGCCACTATGGAAAACAGCCTGGCACTCCCTCAAAAACTTAAAAATAGAATTGCCCTATAGTCCAACAATTCCATTTTTGGGTACATACATATCCAAAAGAATGGAAAGCAAAGATTCACAGAGATATTTGTGTGCCCACAGTCATAGCAACATTTTTCACAGTAGCCAAATGGTTGAAGCAACCCAAGAGTCCATCGGAGGATGAATGTAGAAACAAAATGTGTTTTATACATACAATGGAATCTTATTATTGTTTAAAGAGAAGGGAAATTTGTCACATGCTATACCATGGATGGGCCTTGAGAACATTATACTAAGTGAAATGTGCCAGTCACAAAAAGATAAACACAATGTGATTCACTGATATGAATGAGTTACCAAACATCACCAAATTCATAGAGACTGAAAATGGGATTTTGGTGGCCAGGCGTTGGGAAAGAGAAAGGAAAGGGAGGTAGTGTTTAATGGGTACAGGATTTCAGTTGGAAATATTTAAAAGTTCTGTGGATGGATGATAATGATGGTTGCACAACAATGTGAATGTTCTTAATGTCACTTGAAGTGGTTCAGATGGTAAATTTTATATTATGTGTATATAAATGATTTTCACAGTTAAATTTTAAGTTAAAAACATTTTTAATGGCTCCAATGACCTACTGGATCAAGTTAAATATCTAAAATTATGACTTAAATCCTTCCAAAACTTTGGCATCACTTGCCTCCATCCAGATAGACTTCCCTTGTCTACACCCAGAGTCCTCCCACCTGTGTACCTTTGTCATGCCGCTCCTCCTTGCCTCAGATTCCCTTCTACCTGTCCTCCCTTCCCACATCTACATCCAGCTGCCTCTGGGTACACACAGCACTCTTTCTGAAGCACCATGATGGCATGGCTCCTGTGTTTCCCCCTCCACAACAAATCTTCCCATGGCAGGAGAAAGCTCTGCTCTGCCTCTTTAATAACCAAGCACCTGACATGGTGCCTACACATGATAACCAAACTGTATCAACTCTGCTGCTAAACATTCCCAACTTGATAAAAATCATACCCCAAAGACCCACATGCTCAGACCAGAGCTGCTCCAGCCATGACATGTGTGCAAACCCTCAATCATATGAAATGCAGCTTCTGAGTCTAAAGAACTGGGTTGGAGCCTACCACCTTGCACTAAGGCTATGCTCAGAGTATTAAGTAGCCAAGAGACAGAACCAACACCTCTGTCTAAGCACAACTATCTTTCCTAAAGACACTATACCCCTGTCCAACGCCAGAGCCTTGCCCCCAGGGTGCCCAATGTGAAGTAGATCCAAAGACCTTCAGAGGCCCTGCCTGCCTCCCTAAGCACCCAGGTAGCATTTTAGTGAAAACTGTTTCTAATTCAAATCACTCATACACTCCTGCAGATGGAACTAGCTTTTTTATTTAACTTCACTGTTATCTACAGTTCAATCCATTACTATAAATCCAGCTTCTTAGACCCTCTTAATAACCCAGAAGAGAACCCACAAAAGATGCATTTCCCTGAATAGAGCAGGTGGGCAGCTACAATAAAATTTCTTTAATAGAGCTGATGCTCCTCCTGGGGTAATTTAAATAAGCCACAATGGTGCAATCATTAGAATTAATTTTATAAGAGCCTTAAAAAAAAAAAAAACAGGATGGGAATCAGAGGACAGGATTCCAAGTTGTGGCTCTTTTGCAAATCCACTGGTGTGCCCTTAGCTAGACCCTTATCTCTCTACAGCTCAGGTTTCTCATCTATAATAAAATGAGGATGGTTGAGAGAGCTGTGGCTCAGGATTGCTGGGGACCCACAGAAAGACATAAGTTAATTTACTGGGCAGCACCAGAATTCTAAAAACAAAATAGAATGCTGTACAAAATGCATCACCTCTAGTGAGGATAAGGAACTGTTTGCTAAAACTTCTGTTTGAGATCTATAATGCATATATGTCCTTGGTGGTGAAGTAAATTATTTTTTACTATGGTTGAAAATCAAAATGTCTGAAAAAGACCTACAATTCTAACATCTGTTCAATGCAACAAATACATTTTCCCCTCCACATCTTTGGGTTCCTTATCCTTAAATTCAACCAATCTCTTTCTGTTTTTTCCAAAATATTTGGGAAAAACTGTTTCTGTACTGAATATGTATAGACATTTTTCTTATTGTTCTTCCCTAGATAATACATTATAATAACTATTTACATCGTATTAGGTATTTTAAGGCTTCTAATTTGCAGTCTGCAGCAGGATGTGTACAGGTTCTATGCAAATACTGTGCCATTTCCTATGTGGGACTTGAGCATCCACAGATTTTGCTATCTGTGTGAGATAGTCCTGAAACCTGTCCCCAACAGACATTGAGGGACAACCACACTCACAGATAGGCAGCATGACAGCAGAAAGGTCCAGGAACTAAGTAAACCATTGGTGCTGTGATGGGCTGGGGCAGGTTATACCTGTAGCCAAGTTCCATGTGGGGACACCAAGCTGACCAATCTGTGTCCACATACACACCAGCTAATAACCAGATCACATGCCCCTTCCTGAGCAAAAATACCCAGAAGCCAAGCAGCCAAGTCTTAGGAAGTTCCTAGGGTTCCAAGGGCATTGGGCAGATAAAACAAATTGCTTGACTGAGCTTCAGGACAAATGAGAGGTAGGTGAAGACCCAGAGTGCAAAATTTAAGGAGGCCCATGCATTCAAGTGCAAACTGTGCATTTGCACAAGCCTAAGTGAATACCTCCTTGAATCACGTTCTAGGCCCTGAGAACAAACACAGGGCTGAATGAGGCTTAGACCCATGAGCTTTCTGGGCTTCCCCCTTGGGTGGAGGTGCAGAAAATCATCAATAAATAAGTTTGAGAGTTAATGGAGAAGGTGCTCATGTATGGCAAGGGGGTTACCAGTGCAGAATGCAGGTCAATACCAAATGGGCCAGACTACAGTAGCCTCACAGGGAAAAAAATGTTTGAACCAACATGCAAAGATGATAAAGTTAACCAGGAAAATTTCTGCATGATAAAGCTTAGGAAATAAAGTTAGAGAGAAAATAATTAAGAAGGGGCCACTGGCGTTTACTCCAAGTGAGACAGGGGCACTGAAGACTTCTGGTTCAAGGGATGATATGATCTATTCTAAGTTCTAAAGTGATAACACAGCAACTACACAGACATGAACCTTTGTGGAAAGTTGTGAAGTCCAGATAGGAACAGGAACCTTGTCGGGAGGCGGGTGCAACAATCTAGGGGGAGAGATGATAGAGTCATACCACACAGTGACAGTGCAGGTGACAAGGGATGGTATTCTGGGGCAGAGTAGACAAAGAACTTGAAGGAAAAACAGGAGTCAAAGTTGACACCAAATCTATATCGTTCAGGCATCTGGAAGAATGGAGTAGCCATTTACTGAGAGAAGAGCCTAGGGTTGGGAGGGATGGTGAGATGTCCACTCCTCCAAGAGGAGGTATTGTGTGAGCAATTGGATAAACAAGTCTGGGGCTCATAAGAGAAGTCTGAACTAAGATTAAACCATGGGATTCTACAGCATATGGATGGTATTTAATGATACAAGGTTGGATACAGCTAATAACAGTGTGTATGTGAATTAGGCAGAGAAGAGGTCTGTGGACGGACCCTCAGAGACCCACTCCAACACTCAGGCATCAGTAAAGAGACTGACTGAAGTCCAGTGAAGCAGGAAGAAAATTTCAGACATATGGCAGCCCAAAGACCAAGAGAAGAGTGTTTCCTGGGAGGGAGAGAGAGGACAAGTATGCCATATGCTGCCAAAGAGTCAAGTGATAAGAGGCCTGAGGACTGACCATTGGATCTGGAGACATGAGAGTTTTAATGTCCTTGATAGGAACAATTCCAGTGTCAAAATGTCAGCAGAGTGTAAGAAGAAGGGATGAAAGCTTGACTAGAGTGGGTATAAAAGAACAGGACGTGAGGAATTGGAAACAGCCAGTAAAGACAAATCTTTTCAGAAGCTCTACAGCAAAACAAAGCAGAAAAATAGGACAGTAGGAGGAGGAAGCAAAGGAGATTTATTTTCTCTTTTCTAAGATGGGAGAGAAAAGCAGCTGCTCAAATGTGCAGGGGATGATCCAAGAGACAGCAGGAAGTTGTGCTATAGGGCAGAGCAACACTGAGGGGTGGCATCTGGTGCTAAATACAGAGGGGGTGACTCCAGAGCCAGATGCATTATTTCCAGTCTCAGAAGGAAAGTGAAGGATACTGCCCAGACGCTGGTAGGGAGGGATGAGTGAGTGGGAGTCTCAGCCAACCATGAGTCCTCATTTCATCAAAATCCTGAAGCTTTAAAAATCTGATAAAGAATGGTATTCCAGGCAAAAGAAAACTCTGGGACTCCAGAAGCCATGGGAGCCACAGCTGTGATGCAACCAAGGAGACCCACTTGTTCTTCCCTTCCTCAATGCATCTCAACATTTACCCAGGATAAAGAACATGAACTTGGGCTCTGAAAATACAGATATGAGCTCACTTTTAACACCTGCTTGAAGTTGGCAATCATCACAACTTGGCTGGAAGTGATCAGTTTCTCTGTAGAATGGAGATAGTGGCTCTTGCTTTTCTCAGGATTGCCGAGATAATATAAACAGATGTAAAAATTCTTAGGAGATGAAAATTCAAGTTGCAGGGACACAGTAAAATAGCATTTCTATAGAGTTTGAGAGCATGCAAAACAATGAGATATGTCGTTTTGGCATAGACACAGTGTAAAACTATAAAAATGTGCTCCCAAATAATAAACAGTAATTTAAATGTAGTGAGTCTTACAAAGGGATTGGAATGATATATTCACTGAAGGTTGAACTGTTTTTGTACATCTTATTTTTTAAACTCAATGGTAGGTACCCTGCTGTTCCTCTTATTATTCTCTATTTTTTGTACATCTAGAAAATATTCTTTCAGATGCTGAGTCTTCTATTTGTTCCTGTCTACATAGTCAGTTGTCCAAGTTTTCTACTCCATGGTTTTCATGAGTGATCAGGAGACTAGGTCCAGATCTTGGCTATCATCAGCTGGGGCCATGAATTCAAAAATACAGGAAAAAATATGTATATATACATGGGTTAGAACACACACATACACTTCCCAGCTCTGAGGGCCTGGAAGCAATGGCATCTGGGTAGCAACAAGTACTCACACCATAGACTTTGGTTTCTAAATATCATCCTCCACTAAGAGGAAACAGGGTTTCTTGGAGAAATGGCTGATTCCGGAGATGAAGTAGGAAATATACAAGATGAACCTGGAGTATCTGGTGCCAGAAAGTAAGGAAGTACTCCAAAAATGAAAATGTATTTGTCAAAGTAAACCAGTAGGCAACCTGAAAGAATTCCCAGTGATCAAAGTTTTGAAAATTTTTATCAACAAAATAAATTAATGTAGTACAGTGGACCCTAGGAATCCATGAGGGGTTGGTTTCCAGGACCCTCTGTACATACCAAGATCTAAGATGCTCAAGTCCTTTATATAAAATGGCACAGTATTTACATAGAACCTATGCAATCTTCCTATGTATTTTAAATCATCTCTAGATGACTTATGATATCTAGCACAATGTAAATGTTAGGTAAATAATTGTTATACTGTATTGTTTAGATAATGATGACAAAGTCTATAAATGTTTAGTACAGATACAATTCTTCCCCAAATATTGTCAATCAACAGTTGACAGAATCTGCAGATGTAGTACCTATGGATATGAAAGGATGACTGTATTGAATTATACAGCAAAGTATGAAATAAATACCCATGAATCCATACAACATGAGTAAAGTTTGAACAAATGAATGAATACATAAATAAATGAGAGAGAACAGATAAATCTTCCACACAGAAAAATTCCAAATAGGGGTTGGGGATGGATCTAAATGGCAGAATGCCTGCTTTGCATGCACAAGGCCCAGACTTTGAATCCCAGCACTACAAAAAAAGAAATCATGGGGGAATTCAAGATGGCAAGCTAGAGAAAGGCTGCATTCCTAGATTCTCCATTGCTCACACTCAAGCAGCAGGAGTACTGCTTCTCTGTGACATGGATAAAAGAGGGATTTCACTAAAACTCAATATTGAACAGAAAGAGTGTCTTAGATACTCAGTTGTGGGTACATTAAATAAAGAAGAAAAACTACATTGAAGCCAAGCCGGTTGCAGAAGCCACAGCAGTGGAAACAGTGTGGTTCCGCACAGAGAAAGGGGGAACACAAAGAGAAACACAAAGGACAGATATAGTATGGAAAAACCTGAGATCAGCAAAGCAGCCTGTTCTTAGGTAATCCAGAGGCTGCACTGTTCACTGGTGCTTGAAAAATGCCCAGTGTTTCCCAACTGGCTGCAGAGAGCTGAGGTGGAAGCCATCCTTTGTTTTTTTATTTGGCAAGCGGGGAGGGGGATACTAGGGACTGAACTCAGGAGCACTCAACCACTGAGCCACATCCTCAGCCCTTTTTTATATTTTATTTAGGGACAGGGTCTCACTGAGTTGCTTAGGGGCTCGCTGAGTTGCTGAAGCTGGCTTTGAACTCTCGATCCTCCTCCCTCAGCCTCCTGAACCTCTAAGATTACAGGCATGTGCCTCCACACCTGGCAGTGGGAGCCATCTTGAAGCAGCCACATTCACAGCTACTGCTACAGAGCAGGGAGATCACAGTAAACAGTGCCACACTGTCCTAGCTAGTACATCTTGTGTGGCTTAGGGAATACCTAAAAGAACAGGAGCAAAACAGCACACAGAATATTTTACCCAGGGTATTACAGTTGGAAAAGCCTCCCCCTTTGAGTCTGGTGGCTCATGTGAGCAGCAAAAGCTGATCAGAAATCTGAACAGGCAGGTATGAATACGCTCACAGACAAAGGCTAGGAAGCCTGGAAAGGCTGTGTTCATGGGCAACAGAAGGGGTAAAGGACTGGCTTCCTCACCCCATGAGTAGAATCCTTCAGAGATTCCTAAGATCCAGACTCCCAGCAGAGATCAGCAACTGCCAGGCCCTAGAGGTGTGTTGATCTAATCTCTCTAGAGCAGAAACCGTCCATCAAAGCCCTGATGCCTGATTAGACGTAAGCCTCACCTGCTGGAACTCTACTCATAAAACTTTGTAGTAGCCCCATCCTGAGAGTGTATCGATCTGATCTGTGCAAACAAACCCCCAACTGACAGTACTTCCCATCCTTTCCTACCTCATACTGGGGAGAAGAGAAGCTGTGAATTATTTGAAATAGCATCAGTTTTAGGCCACTCCAACTGGCAGCTTGGTGAGCAACACAAAAAGAGGAAAGGGTTAACAACCTCAGACCTTGCTCTTGCTCTCAGTACATTGTCCAAGAAACAAAAAGAAGATGCTGGGCATAGGTAGTGTCCTCCTAGTCTCATTGACTATTTTGACCTCCTCAGTAGAAACAATTGTTTAATTGTTCATTAAGAATTTTTTTCTCTTTTTTTTTTCTTCTTTTTTCTTTTTTTTAATGTGTGTATGTGTGTGTATTTGCTGTGGTAATTGGTTCATGGACATATATACATATATATATATATATATATATATATATATTTGTTTCTTTTTTTCTCACTTCTAAGCATTTTTAAAATGTAGTTATTTTTCCTAGCATTGTCTTTTGAGGATTAGCAGTTTTGATTAGTATATTTTGGTTTTGTTTTGTATTGTTTATGATTGTTGTTTCTCTTTCTCTTTTTTCTTCTGCTAATAGTCAAATTCTATTGTTCTCTCTTTCACTCTCCCTTTGCTATTTCTATGTCATCTCTTCCTTCCCTATAACCATCACACACTACATCTCTTCTGCATTCTCTTTGTTCACTTTTTGAAATTATGAACTCTTTTATGCCTTCCTATCACATTTTCTTTTCTCTTATGCAACTGTATTCTTACCACTTTTTAGCACTAATTGGTTTATATAACTCCTGACCTCACCACTAATGTTATTGCTTTGTATGCCATAGTTGACACCTACTGTTTGCTTTAATGCTAGATATAGATCATAATTACTCATTGATTTTTACCATTGGCAACTGCTGACCCTACCATTTCTGTTTTGTGTGGCAATTAACACTGTAGATGTCACAGTAGGAACCAAGTATTTAGTTTAATGCTATATATTCTTTGTATTGGTTTTTGCTATTGTTTGTTTCCTTCTATTCTGTGAGGTGCTGGGAACCTACAGGGACACTACATGCTCACTGGTAGAAACTCTGCTGCTGAACTAAACTCAACCAAAAGACAGCAAATCTTGTTCCACACACAAATCAATGACATTCAATCTTCAGCTATACTTTAATATAAAGCACAGAAGAGACAAACAACCAGGCCCCAAGTACAAACAGCTAGATGTGGGCCCCAGGTCTTACCTATGGACAGCCATTGCTATAGCTAAAATAGAAATAACACAAAGGCTGTGGACACCATACCTGTGGAGGGGGGTCTGAAACAGATCACTCAAGAACACTTTGGCAAGTTAAAACTGTGGCCTAAAACGGTCCACACATAAGAGTAGAAGAGAAATCTCTTCTAACAGATGCATAAGTGCCAATACATGGATAAAATAAATCTGGAAAAAGCAAGCTAACACAACACCTCCTAAAGCTCATAATTCACTAGCAAATGACCCTAAAAATATTAAAGTGGATGACATATCAGATAAGGAATTCAAAATAATCATAAAAATTATCAATGAATTCCAAAGAACACAGAAAAACAACTAAATGAATTAAGAAAGTCAGTACAGAATATGAATAAAAAATTCAATAAGGAGAAATATTGAAAAAGAGCCAAAACTGAAATATTGGAAATGAAAGACACAATAAATCAAATAAAATATTCAGTTCAAAATCTCTCTAATAGAGTAGATCATGCTGAAGCCAGAATCTCATAGCTGGAAGACAAAGTAGACATCCTCAGACATTCAGACTGTATTAAGTAACTATGATCAGAATATATAAGGACTGTGGAACAACGTAAAGAGAACAAATTTAGGAATCACTGGACTTGAAGAGGGCTATGAGATGGAGCCTAATGGGATGCATAAACTCTTCAGGGGAATAATAATAAAAATTTTTCCAAACCTTCAGAATGAGATGGGCATCCAGATATAGAAGGCATTCCAAACCCCAAGTAAACAAAACCAAAAAAGAACCTCTCCACAACACATTATAATTAAAATGCCTAATATACAGAACAAGGACAGAATTTTAAAAGCCTCAACAGAAAAACATCAGGTCACATTTAGAGGCAGGCCTATCAGAATCACTTCTGATTTCTCAGCACAAACTCTACAAGCCAGGACGGCTTGGAACAATGTTTTCCAAGTGCTGAGAGAAAATAACTGTCAACCAAGACTGCTATATCCAGCAAAGCTATCATTCAAAATTAAGGATGAAATTAAAAAACCCTTATTAAGTGGAAACTAAAAAAATTCATTACTAATCCAGCACTACTAAACTTACTTAAATACTGCCCACAGAAGAAATAAAAAACAAACCTCAGAGACAAAAGAACAAATCTCATTTGAAGAGTAGCTAAGCAAATGAGAAACGGGACCAAATTAAACAGGATAAATAAATCAAAATGGCAGGAGTTAATGAACATCTCTCTATAACAACACTGAATGTAAATAGTCTCAACTTACCAATTAAAAGACATAGGCTGGCATACTTGGATTAAAAAACAAGACCCAACTATATGTTGTTTGTAAAAGATGCACCTTATAGGCAAAGACAGCCACAGACTGAAAGTGAAAGCAAGAAAGTTGATATACCATGCAAATGGAGCCCTAAAACAAACAGGAGTAGCTACTCTCATATCTGACAAATCAGATTTCACACCAAAATTAATCAGAAGAGATAAAGACTGTCACTTTATACTGGTAAAGGGAACAAGAACATATAACAATAATAAATATTTGTGCCCCAAATTTGGGTGCAACTAATTACATAAAAGAAACACTACTCAAATTGAAGCCTCAGATAGACCCCATTACAATAATACTGGGTGATTTCTACACCTCTATCACTATTTGATAAGTCATCCAGACATAAACTCAGTAAAGACTCTTTGGACCTGAAAATATTACACATCAAATGGACCTAAAAGACAAATACAGAATATTTCATCCTACAACAGCTATATATACTTTCTTCTCAGTGCCTAATGGGACCTTCTCTAAAACAGACCATATTTTAAAGCAACTCTTAGCAAATACAAATATATTGATATAATTACTTGCATCTTATCAGATCATAATAAAATGAAATTAGAAATCAATACAACCAAACCCTACAGAATCTATATAAGCACATGGAGATTGAACAATACTCTTGAATGATGAATGGGTGATAAAAGAAATCAAGAGAGAAATTTAAAAATTCTTAGACTCAAGTGAGAATAACAATACAACATGCCAGAACCTCTGGGACACTATGAAAGCAGTTCTAAAAAGAAATTATGTAGTTATGAGTGCCTACATAATAAAATCAGAAAGATCTTAAACAACCTAATGATTCAGCTCAAGGCCCTTGAAAAAGAAGAGCAAATCAATTCCAAAAGCAGTAGAAAGAAGAAAATAAGATCAGAGCCAAAAATCAATTAACTAGAGAATAAAAAGTACAAAACATCAATGAAAGAAAGTCATTTCTTTCAAAAGATAAACAAGATTGGTAAGCCCTTAGCCAAACTGAGAGAGAGAAAGAAATCAAATTAATAAAATTAGAAAAGAAAAAGGAGAAATCACCACAGACATCTCAGAAATCCAGTAGATCATTAGGGACTATTCTGAAAACTTATAGTCCAATAAATTTAAAAACTGAGGACAAATAGACAAATATAATCTGCCAAAACTGAATTAAGAGGACTAGAGAAGACTGAAACAGATAAATAACTTATAATGAGATACAAGCAGCAATAAAAAGCCTTCAAACAAAGAAAAGCCAAGGACCAGATGGATTCTCTGCTGAATCCTACTAAACCTTTAAAGAACTAATGCCAATACTCTTCCAAATTATTCCAGAAATTTCATTTCAGAAAATGAAGAAGTTAAATTATCTCTGTTTGCAGATGATAGGATCCTATACCTGGAAGATCAAAAAAAAGTCCATAAGAATACTGCTAAAGCTAATAAATTTGGCAAAGTAGCAGTTTACAAAATCAACATACAAAAATCAATTGCTTGGGGCTGGGGTTGTGGCTCAGTGGTAGGGCACTTGCCTGACATGTGTGTGGCACTGAGTTCAAACCTCAGCACAAAACAAAAAAATAAAAATAAATAAATAAAATAAAAGTATTGTGTCCATCTACGACTAAAACAAAATTTTTAAAAAAAAAGATGTTTTAGAAAAAAATATCAGTTGCTATCCATATAACAACAAATCTGCTGACAAAAAATTGGGAAAAAATTCCATTTATAGTAGCATCAAAAATAAAATAAAATACCTAGTAATAAATCTACCAAGGAGATGAAAGACCTCTACAATGAAAACTATAGAAAGAAATTGAAGAAGATCTCAGAAGATGGAAAGACCCCTCATGTTCATGAATAAGCAGAATTAATATTGTTAAAATATCCGAACAACCAAAAGCAATATACAGATTCAGTGCAATCCCCCATCAAAACACCACTGACATTCTTCACATAACTGAAGAAAACAGTCCTAAAATTCATTTGGATGAATAAGAGATTCACAACAGCCAAAAAGCATTGCTGGACATCACAATATCAGACCTGAAATTGTACTATAGAAGTATATAACAAAAACTGCATGATACAGGCATAAAAACAGAAACAGGCTAACAACACAGAATAGAAGACACAAAGATAAACCCACACCTCTACATTCATCTGATTCTTGACAAAGGTGCCAAAAACATACATTGGAAAAAAGACAGCCTTTTTAACAAAGGATGCTGGAACAACTGGTTATCTATACATAAAAGAATGAAAATCTCTCACTCTCCACAAAAATCAGCTCAAAATGGACAAAGTCTTCAGAATTAGACCAGAAACTATGTAACTCCTAGAAGGAAAAAAAAAAAAAAACCCAACAGGGTTAAAACTCCAGCTTTGAGGCACAAGCAACAACTTTCTCAATAGGACCTCTAAAGCTCAGGACATAATGCAAAGAGTTAATAAATGTGATGACATCAAATTTAAAAGCTTCTGCACAGCAAAGGAATCAGTTAGGAATGTGAAGAGAGAACCCGCAGAATGAGAGAACATCTTTGCTAGCTACTCCTCTGACAGAGGATTAATATCAAGAATACACAAAGAGCTCAAATCAATAAATGTAATTTCATCACATTAAAAGTCAAATAACCCAATTAATAAATAAGCAAGTGAATTAAACAGACACTTCTAAAAAGATGAAATACGAATGGCCAACAAATACATTAAAAAATGCTCAACATCATTACCAATTAGAGCAATGCAAATCAAAACTACACTGAGATTTCATCTCACACCAGTCAAAATGGCAGTCATCAAGAATACAAATAATAAATTCTGGAGAGGATGTGAAGAAAAAGGACAACTTTTTTATTTTTTCTTTTCAGTTATACATGACAGCAGAATGTATTTTAACATCATACATATACATAAAAAACTTCCCATTTTTGTGGTTGTATGTGATGTGGAGTTACACTGTATTCATATATGAGCATAGGAAAACTATGTCCAATTCATTCTACTGTCTATCCTATTCCCATCCTCCCTCCCTTCCCCCAACTCTACCCTATCCAATCCAGTGAACCATCCCTCTTCCCCACTCCACCTGTGCCCATTGTGAGTCACCATATGCATATTAGAGAAGACATTTGGCATTTGGTTTTGGGGGATTGGCTGATTTCACTTAGCATGATAGCCTCCAGTTCCATCCACTTACCAGCAAATGCCACAATTTTATTCTTATTTATGGCTGAGTAATATTCCATTGTGTATATGTACCACATTAATCTCCAGGATATATACCAATCTAGGTTGGTTCCATAGCTTAGCTATTGTGAATTGAGCTGCTCTGAATACCGATGTGGCCATGTCACTACAGTATGCTGATTTTAAGTCCTCTCAGTATACGCTAAGGAATGGGATAACTGGATCAAAGGTGGTTCCATTCCAAGTTTTCTGAGGAATCTCCATACTGCTTTCCATAGTGGTTGTACCAATTTGCAGACCCACCAGCAACATATGAGTGTACCTTTTTTCCCACATTCTCACCAACATTTATTGTTAGTTGTACTTTTGATAATTGCTGTTCTGACTAGATTGAGATAAAACCTCCATGTAGTTTTAATTTGCATTTCTCTAATTGCTAATGATGTTGAACATTATTTTGTATATTTGTTGACCATTCATATTTCTTCTTCTGTGAAGTGTCTGTTCAGTTCCTTTGGCCATTTATTGAGTTATTTGGGTTTTTTTGGTGTTAGGTTTTTTGAGTTCTATATATATCCTGGAGATTAACGCTCTAGGTGCAGGTGGCAAAGATTTTCTCTCATTCTGTAGGCTCTCTCTTCACATTCTTGTTTCAAAGCCGTCAAGAAGCTTTTTAGTTTGATACCAACCCATTTATTGATTCCTGATCTTACTTATTGCACTTTAGGAGTCTCATTAAGGAATTCCGTTCCTAAGTCAATATGATGGAGAATTGGCCCTACTTTTTCCTCCAGTAAGTACAAGGTCTCTGGTCTAATGCCTAGAGGTCCTTGATCCACTTAGAGTTGAGTTTTGTGCAGGGTAAGAGATAGGGGTCTAATTTCATTTTGTTACATATGAATTTCCAGTTTTTCCAGTGTCATTTATTGAAGAGGCTATCTTTTCTCCAATGTATGTTTAAGGCACCTTTGTGTAGTATGAGATCACTGTATTAAAAGCACCACTTTTACTCTGTTGGTGGGACTGTCAATTACTACAGCCACCATGAAAATTCTCAAAAAAGCATGGAACCACCATATGACCCAGCTATACCACTTCTCAATATTTACCTTCAAGAATTAAAGTCATCTTGCTACAGCAATACATGTGTATCCATGTTTATAGCAGCACAATTCACAATAGCCAAACCATGGAACCAGCCTAGGTGTCCATCAATGGATGAACGGATTAATAAAATGTGGCATATGTACACAATGGAATTTTATTCATCCAAAAATGAAATTATGGCATTTGCAGGAAAGTAGATGGAACTAGAGACCATCATGTTAAGCAAAATTATTTAAACTCAGAAGGTTAAGAGTCATATATTTTTTTCTCATATGCAGAAGCTAGAGAGAAGAGGGAAAAAAGTGGGGGAATCACCTAAAAATGGAAGAGAGATCATTAGAGGAAAGGAACCAAGGGGTAAGGGGGGCACAGGGGAGTGATAGGGAGTGCTATTGACCAAATTATATTGTTATATTGTATGCATGTACAAATATGTAACAACAAATCCCATCAATATGTACAACTATAAGGAACCAATAAAAATGTCAAAAAACTCCTAATAATTTGTATACACAGTCCCACTAAAACTCCTCACTGCTTAAATGTGGGCTATTCATAGTGATTTCCTTCTGAAGAGTACACTGAAAAGGAGGTGGGGTAATTTTACAGAGAAAAATCAGCAAATGCTGTATCAGTCAAGTGATCAAGGTCAATATCAACAGCATTAATTCATATTGATAGTATGTAAGGTTGAAAATGCCACTTCACCTTGAAGGTTGCCTCCCCAAAACCCCAAATCCCAGTCTAACCATGAGAAAAACATCAGATAAATCCAAAGTGAGGGACATTTTACAAAATACCAGTCCCTTACTCCTCAAAACTGTCAAGGTAAATGAAAACAAGCAAAATTGAGGAACTGTCACAGACCAGAGGAGGTTAACAGGACACATTTCATGACTAAATGTAATACAGTACCCTGAATGGGATCTTGGGTCAGAAGAAGGACACTAAGTAAAAACTAAGAAATATGAATAAGCTTCAGAGTTCAGTTTATAGTAATATAACAACATTAGTGGTTTTTTTTCAGATATGTCACAAAATACATGAGAAAAATAACTTGAAGGAGGAAAGGTTCATCTTCTCTCACATTTTTAGAGGTCTCAGTCCATGTTTCTTGGCTCCATTGCTTTTAAGCCTGTAGCAAAACCGAAACATCACGACAAAAAGACAGTAGAGGGAAGCTGCTCACTTCATGTAATCAGAATCAGAATCAGAGAGGAAAAGGCCAGAGACAAGGTGGAGTACTCAACACAAGGATCCACTCCCTTCAACTGGATCCCACCTCCTGCAATAGTCTATTCAGCTATGAATCCACCAGTGCATTTGTCCACTAATGAGTACTGAGCCCTCATGATCCAATCAGTTCCTAAAAGCCCCACCTCTCAGCACCGCTATATTGGGGACCGAGCCTTCAACACACAAGCCTTCAGGGAGACACTCCAGATCCAAACCATAACAGTTGGTTTCATAGTTGTGCCAAATACAACACTGTGATATAAGATGTTAACTAGAGAGGAAACTGGGTGAGGGGGCATGGGAATTCTCTAGGTTACCTTTGCAACTTTTCTACAGATCTAAAACTGTTCTAAAATTAAAAGCTTATTAGCAACAACAAAAGTAAAGTATATGTATACAGACATCTTCTCTGTGATCCAAAGGAACCCAAGCATCCTGGAAAGCTCCACTGAGACATCAGCAGATACCCCAGGGCTTCTCTCCCTAAGCCACTCTGCTCCTGACTTGCTGCCTCCACAGAATGGTCTTCTAGGAGCCTCACCCTCTTGCAGGCATTACCCTGCCTGATGCATTTGCAAGTAAACACACATGCATGCCATGCTCAAGCCACTCTGTGGGAGGTGACTACTTTTCCAAAGATTTCCAGGGCATAGCAGTCTGTATTGCAAACCACTGCAACCCAGGTAGATGACCTGTTGAGTTTCCTAAAGTCCTCTGCCAACCTGTCAATGGAGCTCAGTCATCCTCTCTCTCTCCTCCCTTCTCAGTCTATTCTCCTCACATTAATAATAAAAAAACAAACAAACAAACAAAACCAAAGGCAAGCTCCTTCCATTTCTCAGGCAGAGTCTCTTGGCTCTGTCGTGCTTGCTCAAGCTGGACTTGCCAGCTGCCCTCTGGTGACCCCCACTCTGCAGCTTCAGGTGACCTTCTTGTGCCAACCCTCATGGACCTCTCCATTTCCTAGCCACCTACACTGACTGAGGAGCTCCTCTGTGCCTGGCACTGTTTGAGGTATGCTAGACACCCAGGTGTCCCCCACCACTTAGCATATTCCCTTAATATTGTTAGACGTGAACATTATGGAAAATGCCAGAAGCCCCAACAACCAAGACCACAGGGCACATCCTGTACTAATCACATTTGGCCTACAACAAGAGAACAGGTACAGTAAGACCACAAAACATTGACACAGAGAGTACAAAAAAGAAAAAAGCAGAAATTCTTATTAAATATCACTGGATGCCCACATAAAAGTTGGCTGAAACAGAGAACCCAGCAGAGCTTTGACAGTTGGGTGAGATTGCAGAGGCAAAACTGAGGACACCAGCACTCTCAACTGGATGGATCTACCCTTCAAAAATTCTGAAGTCACATGGGCAAGAAGCTACAAAGGAAAGTCAAAGCTCTCTTAAAAGAAGAGCAGGGGGCTGGAGTCACGGCTCAGTGGTAGAGCACTTGCCTAGCATGTGTGAGGCACTGGGTTTGATACTCAGTACCACATAAAAATAAATAGAATAAAGGTAAAAACAAACCAACCACCACCACCACAACAACAAAATGTTAAAAAAAAAATAAGAGTGGAAGTCAGGCACAGTGGCACACAGTGGCTCACACCTATAATCCCAGCTACTTGGGAGGCTGACACAGGAGAATCACAAATTCAAGGCCAATCTCTGTACTTTAGAAAGACTCTATCTCAAAATAAAAAATGAAACAGGACAAGGATGTAGCTCCACGTCAGAGCTCCCCTAGGTTCAATCTCCAGTACCACAAAAATTAAAAAAAATAAAATAAAGGACTTTTCCTTAGTCTCACAGTTTCAGGGTTCAAGAACTGTAAATTTTTTTTAGAATAACCAGAACTTGTCTCAGAACTTGTCACTGGTCAAAAGGAATAGAGATATGGGGCAGGGGGAGGAGCCATTATCCCAAAGACATGGAAAGTACATGCCAGAAAGAGCCCTGGCCTCAAACCCAAATGCCAGCACCCCCTCTGAAGGACTACTGATCCAACAAAGCTCTGAGCCCCAGTGAGCTCCGCACTCCTCCTCTATACATACCAGTCCTGGCCATACTCTTTTGGAAATTGAATGAAACCACATATGCAAATGTTCCCCAAAACAGTTAAACTCTATGTTAGGTCCCTAGACATCAGTGACTCCATTTTGGTTCTGGGACTGTATCTTGACCTGAAACTGAAACATATAAACTGCCAAGAAAATGAAACTTAAGATACCCTATTCCCATACCCCCCCCCACACACCCCACAAGGTCCCTAAGCACAAAAAAACTGTTGTTACTCAACCACCTAGAATTGCACCCAAGGTCAATTCTAACTTGCTCTTGTTCCTTGTCCAAAAGATATATAAGCGTCCATTCAAGTGACAATGGCTGCTGTGCCTTGCAGAAGGGCAGTCTGACAGATATTCTCTGTCAATAAAACTTTGCTTGAGGGGCTGGGATTGTGGCTCAGTGGTAAAGCGCTTGCCTTGCATGCGTGAGGCACTGGGTTCGATCCTCAGCACCACATAAATAAATAAATAAATAAATAAATAAATAAATAAATAAATAAAGATATTGTGTCCATCTACAACTAAAAAAAAATTAAAAAAAAAAAAAAAACTTTGCTTGAACTCAGAGCCGTGTCTCTCATGGATATTTGCACCAGCTACCCTAACACTCTGCACATAGAAATACCCAACCATGTTGTCACCCTCTTGATGATGCAAAGACCCAGATTTCTATGTCCCTGTGTGGAAAACTCTGCTTCCCAATACCCTCAGAGGCAGACAGAAGAGGTATGACTTGGATCCAAGTCTCATTATGCTAATTATTCTTTTAGTTTGTTAGTGTTCCTTGAAAAGCTGCTTTATTTATAAATAAGTTGCCTGACAGCAAATCTTAAAGCAGAAGCATTAGTCAGCACTGAAAATTTCCACTTCCAACATTAGTAATTTAGAGAAGAAAGAAAACAGAAATGGGCTTGTACGTAGTCCTGGTATTGAATAATAAGTTGATCAAGCTCTCAGTGAGGCTTACACTGTGTTTTTGGAGGTGATTCTTGAAGACCAAAGCAGTTCTGAATTTGAGGACCGTTGCTATGACAACACAAGGCAAGTATCTCTGATCCCCAGGAGTCTGTGTAGCCAGGCTTTCATTCCTCATGATGGGGGACAAGCTATCAGGCCTCTGGTACCCCAGGCCACCATGGGAGAGCTACTCAGAAGAAATACAGAAGGCTACGGAAGCCAGACCCAAGGGCAACCACCTCATCCCTGATCCTGGGAGGCAGCTCAAGGGGCCGAATGCGAATGGCAGAACTGTCAGGGCAAGTGGGTGATGAAACCATTCCATGATGGCTCTGGCTCTGCCAGAAGCAGGGAAAGACATTACTTTTCAAAGACGCTGTAGCCTCTTGGTCTACCTGCACCCCCCAGATCACACCAAGGAGGATAGAGTGGGGCTTTCCAGAATGAGGCTAAAATGCTTGACCACGAAACCTCCCAGAAGACAGCAGCCCCCAGTTGCTGGCTCTGAGGAGTCCACTACAGATCCCGGTTCAGCCACTCACCCAAGAAGACTCCTCCATTTCACCAGATGTTTCCCACCAATGGCCCAATGTTTATCATTCCAGAAGAACAGAGGCAAAGTCTGCACCTCCCAAGAGGTGTGAGTGCACCGTGGCAGGAAAAAGGGGATGCGGATACCCCAAATAAGCTCCTGTTATTCATGAGGGACAATTCTACAAAGTTGAGCAACATCTGGGCCCAGGGGTGGATAAGGACAACTGGTCAACCTTGATGCCACACTGAGGCTTGGTCAATGGTCCTCTGTGTTAGCTTCCTGTGGCTGCTGTAACAAATCACCATTTATCTAGTGACTTAAAACAACACACATGTACTAATCTACAGTTTTGCAGTTTAGAAATACAATATGGATGCTGGGATTTGAATGTGTCCCCACAAAGTTCATGTGTTGGGAACTTAACCCTCAATGCAACAATGCTGAGAGGTGGACCTTTAAGAAATCATTAGGTCAGAAGGGCTCTGGTATAGTAAGAGTGGGTGCCTGATAAATGGATCAGTTTGGCTTTTGCTCATCCCTTGCTCTCTCCTTCCACTGTGGGATGACAGAACAGGAAGGTCTTCATCACATGCCAGCACCTTGATATTGGACTTCTAACCTCCAAACTGCAAGAAATAATTTTGTTTTATAAATTATCCAAGCTGTAGTATTCTTTTATAGCAACACCCAAGGGACTAAGCCAGTAGGACTTATTGGGCTTACGTCAAGGTTTCGCCTTGGGCTGGTTCCTTCTGGATGTTCTCAGGGTGAATCCGCTTCCATGCCTTTTCCAGATTCTAGAAGCCACCTGTATTCCTTGGCAGGTAACCAACTTAAAAAGAGAAATACATTTTTCTGCCAACCATGGATAAGTTCCAAGACCCCTGCAGATACCAAAATCTGTGGATGCTCAAGTCCCTTATATAAAATAGCCTATTATTTTCACAGAACCTGTACACATCCTCCCATAGACTTTAAGTCATCTCTAAATTACTTATAATACCTGACACAATGTGCTATGAAAATAGCCATTCTACTATATCATTTAGGGAATAACGACAAGCAGAAATGTCTGTACATGTTCAGTGCAGATGGAATTTCTTTCCCAAGTATTTTTGATCCACAGTTGGTTGAATCTGCTGATATAGAGGCCTAATTATACTCTTGAAATTGAAATTCTATTAGCAACAAAATCAAGATCTAAATTACTAAGTTTTTTTTTAAAAAAGCAAAACTCATGAGGCATAAACACACACATGGAGAGTCAATCCACATAGTGACCTAACAGTAATAAGCTTGCTACCTGCCAACTTCAACCAATCACTCCAAGCATGGACACAGCCAGCCAAACAGACTTGTCGGTGAAAAACCTTCACACTACAGGCCCAGAGTTCTTCTCTTCATCATGACTCTATGAAGGTGCATGTAAATACAGCATTGCCCTTTCCAGAACATGCTTTTCCTCCATCAGTCTTCATGGGATAACTCACATGAAGATAACTCAAAATCCGTAAGTGTTAATTGTTATCACATGGGATAACTCAAAATCAAATCAAATCAAATCAAAAGTAATTGTTACTTTAAGATTTCTCACCATCAGCAACCCCAAACGTAGACTGAAATTTCACTTCTCCCTTTTTGGTGATTTGAACTTTTCACATCAAACTTCCAAATCCCTAATGCTAATAAAACAATCCTGACAACATCACCCAGAGGTTATTTCAGGCACCTTGGAAGGCTGTGGGAATTGATGTGATTTTAAACATGAACAACCGTCAGCGGCCAATATCACCTGACATGTCCTGATGCCTGCATAGATTTCAATTTTAACTTTTTAATTATCAAGTTAAATGTTTATGCTATACTAGTCTCCTTCCATCTGGGATTCCCCATTCCAAACAAAAAATTTCTAATAAGGCTAGACAGTCAGACAGACCAGGAGGTGCCATGTGATTCTGCCTGTTCCCTCCTTTACCTCCTTAGAGCTGCAGTGTGCTTAGAAAGCATCGGGCTTCCCAAGGTGGCTATAAAAACAAGAAAGATCCCAGGGCAAAGTGTGAAGGAAGGAAGCCTCTGCTTCCCTAGGCGAGGTGGGGTGCTCCAGTCAGCTTCTGGTCCACCTATTCTTCCAAATGCTACCAGACTGGAGAACCTATATGGGCCGGCAATGAAATGTGATTGTGACCACTGTCTGGACCTCTCCCAAACCATGCAGGAGCTTCTGACTCCTACCTTTTATGCTCTTTCCCACCATCTCTTTTTCACACTCAAATATGAAGCAAAGGTTTCTGCTATCCCAACTCTGCACATATCTGTGCCCAGGAGACCTGCTCCATTCATCCCTCAAATATCACCTCAGCTCCTTCTCCATGCTCAGCCCCACACCAGGTTATAAAGGCATGCCCATTAGTTCACACCCTAGGGGATATCCAGTCCAAGAAACAGATAGGTGAGTACATAGGGCCCTAACCCAACCTAGGAAGATCTCCAAGGGTAAAGCTAAAGTAAATCCATGTGCAGACGGAAAACAAGAGTTAGTCAGGTGATGGGGACACAGAAAAGGCATCCCAGGTACAAGGCACACCATGGGCAATGGCCCAGAAGTAAATCCAAGAACCAGAAAAATGTTCTGGAGTGATTGAAGTCTGCAGAGTAGAAGGTGACAAGAAGTAGGGTTAGAAGGTGGGCCAGACCCTTGCATCCTGTGATAACCCTTGATTTCAGAGCAGCAATACCCATTCATTATCTATACCTGATCAGATGTCTTCTGGGAAAGATCACTAGCTGGAGGCAGCAGGATACAAAGGTTAGGTTGGGAGGTTGTTCAGATATCCAGGAGAAGTGGGGATGTGGGGT
The DNA here is from genome assembly GCA_004024805.1 of Geosciurus inauris. NCBI lineage: Eukaryota > Metazoa > Chordata > Mammalia > Rodentia > Sciuridae > Geosciurus > Geosciurus inauris. Next base: position 30,680 of record PVHX01003786.1, read on the forward strand.
AGCTTCTGAAGGTAAAGTTCTGGTCACAGCAAGGTATCACAGACAGGCCACTTCAGGCTCCCTATGCAGGACAGAGGGAGGGGTCCAATCAAGATCCATCAAAAGCCTCCTGGGCACACCAGGCAGGGCTAGATCCAGTCAGCCTTTAGGTCCTTGGGCCTGGAGTATGTGAAGCCTGGAGGCAATCACAGTCCAAGGAGGGAACTGAAGCAGACAGTGCAGAAGATGAACCACCTGGGGAGAAGGGACCCCTGACTTGTGATGGAGAGGGCCCAGAACACAGCAGGTATCAAAAGAAAGCCAGTGACATCCATTCAGGATGAAGCAATGGCTGCTCTGAATTCCACCTCCCAGGTGTGGTACCCAAAGTCCACCAAGGTGCCTTGGTTTCCTAACCTGGCAATCAGGATTAACTGCATCTGCCAAACAGGGCTTGCTGTGGGGTTCACAGGACAGTGCAGGTTGATGCTCTTTCAGAGGTGCTGAGCACATAGATTGTCATGGATAGTTCCTGCTCATCAAATAGCTTGGATGTCCCTGACATTTCCCAGGCTCCCTGGACTCTGCCAGTGGCAGTTCTGCTCCACAGAGTGGAAGCAGAGGAGACTGTGACACTCTAGGATAGAGGCAGATAAGAACTATGAGCCCCCTCTACCTCCAAGATGAAAAGACAGCCTGACCAGAAGCACTGTCCCTGGGCAAGAAAGAATCTTTTGAAATGTCAAGATTTCAGAGTTCACCCAGCCTGACTGGCCAGAAATCAGCAAGGCTACGAACATTTTTGTGGCCTCCATTAGAGGACTGTCTCATTTTTTCTGTGGGGGTTTTCAATTTAATACTTTAGATAATCCTGTGTAGCCTAATATACCTTTTAAAGAGAGTTATGTCTTAAATCTTAGAAGACTCATTGTCTCACTGTAAACAGGGATTTTCAAAAACTCGAGGAACTATGAGAAAGAGGAAGGGGGAATTTATAAATTCCTGGTTCTATTAGCTTTGCTCTGTAATTTTAGGTGAGTCACATTATTTACAAATGAGAGTGCTAAGAATATTTCAGAGTGATTCTGGCAAAAGCTCCTACTGAGGATGGGGAACTGAGGCCCATGGAGGAGCAAATTGCTTGGGGGCTGCTCTAGTGGCCACAGGCTTCAGTAATAACGAAGGCCTGGTCTAGTAGAGCCTAAGCCTGAAATTCTCTTTCCCTGGAAGGAAGTCCCAGTGGGAATAAGGGCCAGCCATACATGTGAATGTCTCCCTCCAGTGTGCAACCTGGAGTCTCCAGCAGATAGTCACTCTGGGCCTGGGGGTGAGGTCACAGATCACTTATTGGCCCATCTGTTCCTAGTGTGGCTTGGTCCAGGAAGAAGAGGAAAGTGCAGGCTATTGCAATGAGGGGTAAAGATTAGGAACAGAATGGAGCAAGCAATCATGTCAGCAACTGGCTTCAGGGTTAACTTGGCTTGCAGCAGACCACTCTGTGTTCATCCCCAGGAAATACCAGAACGACAGCAGCAAGTTTATATGTGCTCCTTTCATTAATCCCTTACAAGGAAGGCCAAAAGCATTACAACAGAACCATCATACTTTTCCTGAGCCTCCCCCCATGGTGCTGGCTGGCTGGATCTGGTTCTTTATGCTCAGGAATGCTTTCCTCCCCATCCTATGAGGCAGGTCCTAGGGCCACTCCAGATGCTAAAACAGGCATAGCAGGCCGGCTGGAGGTGCTGTCAGGATTCAAATCCAGGCTGCCTGGCTTCAGAGCTCCTAACGGCTGTACTATACAGCCTCTGGCCATAACTCCTGTCAACACTCAATGAAAAGGCAAAATGCTACCTACCAAAATCAGCTCTTCAGTGATTAACTCCATAATTCTGACATGCCACAGCCAGGTATGCATGGGCCCTGACTCCTCAGGGCCAGAGGTACAACAAGCACTCAGATAGTGCCACCTTCTTTGGATTACAGCCTAGAAACATCCACCTGCTCTTTTCTTCCTTGAGTCTAAGAGCTCTGCCTCTCGGTCCCCTCTCAGGCATATCCCCCGGTAAAATCTACCAGTAGTTAATACTGTCTTGGTATCTCCTCAGAGAACCAGAACCAGAGTCCCTTATGGGAAAGAAAGCAAAGTCAAGTCACAGCCAGCAAAAGGATGCCAAAGCCACCCTGTAAAGCACAAAACCAAAGATAATTAAATGACCTGTGGGCAGGGCTTGATGCCACTCACCTGAAACTCTAGCTTCACAGGAGGCTGGGACAGGAGGGTAACAAGCCGGCCTGGACAAGTTAACAAGACCTTGTCTCAAAATAAAGAACTCAGAGTGTAGCTCAGAGGTAGAACACTTGTCTAGCATGTGTGGGTCCTAGATTTAATCCCCAGTACTGCCAAAAAAAAAAAAAAAAGATGGAAAGCACTGGAAAGAACAGCAGTCAGCTGTGTGTGCTGCAGGAAAGGGTGGGGGCACAAAGCAATGGGACACTTCACACACCCATGACAAGAGGCAGCTTTCCACCCTCAAAACCTCACAACACTTCGGAACTGCCCACTTAGGGCACCAAGCCCTGCTCTCTTGCAATCACTTCTTCCTTCAACAATTTCTCATGTTAAAATAACCCAGCTTAAAAAAAATAAAATAAAAAAAATAAAGCAAAATTTTGCCTTAATAAATGATTAACAACCTAAAATCCCCAGGCATGCGAGAAGACACATGGTGCCAGTCACCCCAGATCTCTGAGATGGGGCTTCTCATGTGCCCATGACCTTATCCTGACTGTGGGGTAATCACAGTCAAGATGCTTTCACATCTTGCCACCCAGTGCACATCCCTAAACAGACAGGTTGTGCGTTTCCAATGTCCCCTTTAGTCCACAGGTTGTGCTTCCAACATCTCTTATCCCCCACTTTCTATGTAGTAATTGAAGAAACTGAATGATTAGTCCTACAGCAATTCCCAAAGTTGCAGGGTTTTTTTACTGTTGCTTGTTTTGTAGCGCTGGGGTTCCCACATATTAGGTAAATGCCACATCCTCAGCCACCCATGGTTGGGTTTGATGGTTGTGTCCCTATAGCACAGCTGAACATCACTATCTCTCTTCTGTGTCCCTGCAAGTTGGCAGTTGGATGGATCTGGAATCTGAATCTTGGGGACAGACCCTGTTATGGTTTAGATACGAGGTGTCCCCCCAAAAGTGCATGTGGGAAATGATGCAAGAGATTTCAGAGGTGAAATGATCAGATCATGAGTGATGCAGCCTAATCAATGGATTAATCCAGTGATAGGGATGAAATGGGTGATAACTGTAAGCAGGTAAGGTGTGGCTTAAGGAGCTGGGTCACTGGGCACATGCCTTTGGGGTTTATATTTTGTCCCTGGTGAATGGAGTTCTCTCCTTGCTTCCTGATTTTCATGTCCTGAGCTACCTTCCTCATCCACACCCATCCATCATGATGTTGTGCCTCACGTAGAGCCCAGAGCAATGGAGCCATCTATGGACTGAGACATCTGAAATTATAAGTGCCTAATAAACTTGTTCTCTAAAATTGTTCTTGTCGGGTCTTTTGGTCACAAAAAATACTGACTAAATCAGACCCCTTGCAGGCAGTGTGCCTCTTTACCCCTTCCTGTGAAGTCAGTAGGCCCCAATGACCACAGGTCCCCATTAACTCATGCACTCATGTGCTGGAATTCTTCACTAAGCAAAATGTCCCCTGAATGGGTGACCCAGTGGTGCAGCATGCTTAAGTAAATCATGATGTTTCAGTCTTTCTCTTTATTTACCAATGTTCAAAATAAATAATTGATTCCACAGCATTCTCCAAAGCAGACTGATAAGGCTTGCATTTTGTCTGTTTTCTTCGTATTATGTAAAATCATGAATTTAAACATATTTGATGTATTTCCACCCACTGCAGTTGCTACTCTTACTGATGTTCAAATTGTCCCACCTTTTGGCCTCTCTGGGGCAGCTAAATACCAGGTCTTAGTGGTCTTTGATGGCTCTTTTGCAATCTACTATGACAAAGTGATCCAAGGACAACCAGACTAGTACATTTCCTGTGCCCAGACTGCCATTTGTCTAGGCAGTCCTGGTTTATTTCAACAGAAAAATTAATTCCAAGACACAATCAAAGCCCAGCAGATGATCCTTGCTGGGTTGTTGGGTTGGTTCCTGTTGCCAGGGCTCCCCAAGGAACACAGTTAGTTCATGAGTTCACACTGATCCTTGTCAGTCAAGTTCAGGACTACAGGGGTCTCCTAACCTCATGTATCATTCCTCTTTATCTCCTTTCTCCCCCCAACTGAAAATCCTGATCAAGGACCCCAGATTTAGATCACATAATTATTCATTTGCTTCATCTCACATTACACACAAAACATGCTGGGAATAGCAATGCTAATACTGTCACCACCACATGATTCTAGAAGATGACACAAAATGTTTTATCTACAGTTTCTCCCATTCTTTCCTCATTTTCATAATTGTAAGAACACAGATGAGTGAAAGGCCACTTCTACTATACCCATTCCCTTGCCTCCCTCAGCTCATCTTCGTTACATAACTGTGAATTTAATTTCTTCTCCATTTACGTCACTGTCTCTCCAGTAACCTATTTGAAGCTCACCGGCCAGTACTATGGTTCCCAAACTGTGCACTGAAGTCCCTCAAGGTCTCTAATTCACCCACAGGGACATGGCAGATAGTTCATATTTCCAAGGTGAGCACAGCAAAGCTTGGCATCTGCCTACACTGTGTACACTACTGCCTTGAGGAGTTCCCAGTTTCAACCTCAGATCACACTACATTCCCCTTCGAGGATATCCTGTGAGGATGGTGACTGCCATAGTTAACAACAAAGCCCTTCCCTCTCACATCCATTAGGGTGGCTACTAGAAATAAAAGAGAAAGAAAAAGAAAAACAAACCAGAAGAAGAAAAGGAGGAGGAGGAGGAAGGGAGAAAATAACAAGTGGTGGTGCTGGTGCTGGTTCTGATGCAGATGTGAAAAAAATCAGAACCTTTGTGCACTGTTGGCATGAATGCAAAATGGTGTAGCCCCCGTGGAAAATAATATAGCAGTTCCTCAAAACATTAAAAACAGAATTGTTACCTAGCATGTTGCATGCCTATGATCCCAGTAGCTCAGGAGGCTGAGGCAGGAGGATAGAGAGTTCAAAGCCAGCCTCAGCAACTTATCGAGGCCCTAATCAACTCAGTGAGACCTTATCTCTAAATAAAATACAAAAAAGGGCTGGGGACGAGGCTCAGTGAGAAAGTGTACCTGGGTTCAATCCCTGGTGAACTCCCCCCCAAAAGTAAGTGAGAAGCCACCAGGAAGTCCCTTCTCCTCTGACCTCCAATCTTTGGGAACAAGGGAGCATAGACCTGGCCCTCTCTGAGCAGCCACATTCCGGGTGAACCTGCCAACAATGGTCAGCGCCATACACCAAGGGCATTCTGGGAAGTGCAAACTCAGCTGTGCTAGAACTAACTGCCTGAAGGATGTGCAACTAAACATAACTATCTTTTTCTCTCTCTTTTTTTTTTTTTTGTTTTTTTTGTTTTGTGGTTCGATTTTTGGTTTTTGTTTGTTTGTTTTTGGCTTTGGTCTTTTTGTCTTTTCAGTGCTGGGGCTGGTACACAGAGCCTTGTGCACACCAGGCAAGTGCTCTACCACCGAGCTACATCTTCAGCCCTAAACATGACCATCATGATACATCCCTGGATGGTGCAGTTCCTCCCCAACTATCTGACCAAAGCGCACCCAGCCCAGGCAGAACTGGAAGGAGACAGGAAGGGCCTTGCACCCTGGCTCAGCACCCCTGCTGTGAGGCTTAAGCCTTTTATGATGTGCCTCCTGGTAGTACACTGCCCCCTAATAGAGGACCTTGGATGATGGTTCAGATAATCCCTGGACCAGCACCAGGCAGAGGGCATTACACAGCAAGACGGAACAAGAATGTAGCTAGCATGTCTCTTCCTCTTCTGACAAAGTCACTAGTATCATCATGGGGCCCCACCTTCATGACCTCATCTATCCTAATTGCCTACCAAAGAACCTACTTCCAAATACCACTAACTTTGGAGATTAAGTTCCCAACATATGAACTTCTGGAAACACATCCACACAGCAGTAAGCCACCACCACCTGCTAACTCCTGCTGCCCTAAGCCCTGGACGGCCTTTGCCCTTTTCAGAAAGGCTCACCCAACAGTTTATGACTCAGTATATCCAACTGTCCTGGGCAGTGGCCCTCAGCTCTTTTGGCCCTAGAGTCCCCCAAGGATGATTTAAAATCCCACTGCCTGGACACCAAATTGTAGGTTCCAACTCTCCATAGCCACCCTGACTGTACAGGATACACATTATGAAACAAGCAGTGCTCTGCACAGTAGCAGATAAAAGCAGAGCGGTGCTGGGAAGCAGCAGGACCTCATGGTGCATCAAACAGAAGGAGCCCAGTTCCAGGCCACTTGCTTCCCTTAAGGACATCTGTGATTTAGGCACTATCAACTGACACAAACATAAATAAATATACATAATATTTGAGAAATTATAGTGTCTTTGTTCAAATTCACCCTGTGGGGAAAAAAGTGAAGAGTTCCTGCTTTTTTCTTTTAAAACAACAATAATATCCATGTGGAGCATGCCAGGAACTGTTTGGGTCACAGTGCATGGTCATTCTCACTGTGCCCTAAAGGACAGAGGATGCTTGCCTTCTCTTTACAAGCATGCAGCTGTTCCATTCAACAGAGCAGATGACACCCAGGGCTGCGGCCCCACTCTTGGTTCAGGGCCTGTCTTCTATCAGACCTTTTATCAAACCTTCTATCAGACCTTCCAGGAAAGCAGTCACAGAACCAACCACAGCAATGTCCAGGGTGCAAGGCAAGCCAGAGCAGAGCCTATGAGGTCCTTGTGCCCAGTAACACTTGGAAAAGATGATATAAAGAAAGGAAGGAGGAAAAGAGGAAGGCAAACAGGCTATTTCAGAGTAGAGTGACAAAGTAGGGCAGGCGTTTCTGGAAGGATGAGCATAGCAGGACAACATCCATCTCCAGTTTCTTCTTTAAGAACAGAAATGAGATTTTAAATGCAACAACATACAATTCTCCCTTTCAGATAATTGGGGCAAATAATATAAAAAGACATAAATGTGGTCAAAAAGATATAAATGAATGGTATGGTGATTCCCAGGAAGGATTCTTGAAGACAGCTGACTCTGTGGAGACATGAAACTCCGTTGTTAACCCTTCCTCCTTATGTCTCCTAGAATGCATGTCTGATTGCTGGAACCATAAGTGCTTTGCAATGTAAATCATGTATTAAGACAGTGGAGCAAATAGTCCCTGATGATCCCACAGAACTGATCGCCCCTTCACTTCTTTTAAGTGGGAGAAAAAGAAATTTCTTTCTGGTTAAAAATACTGTGGCCTTGTATTTTCTTCTCTAGGTAGCCAAACTCAGCTAAAGGATGTAACACGTCAGGCAGGCTCCTACACTCTGCCTGAACATTCTTCTTCCTCTTACTTGGCTTTTCTCTCTGATAGGAAAGGTCAGAATAGACAGCCTTGGGTGACCAAGGTACTAGATGCAGCATGAGGCAGATCTTCAGGTATGAGCCATTTCTTATGGCTCTGAAGGTGCCTCCAGGGATAAATCACTAAGACTGGCAAGTGACAGTCTGCTGAGAACCACTAGATCCAGCAAGGAAGGGACTCAGAGCCAAGGCAGCAGTTAACCTGGCATCATTGCCCGGTTCCCTGCCTCTCACACAGGTTCCCAGAAACCACACCCACCTAGATCCACATGATGTCACAAGTCACCACAAGACCACTACTCTACTTCCAAAGTTTTTCTCTCTTCATCAGCCCAGAAACGCCAGCATTTCAGTCACCAGCCCTTGGCAATGTGATCTAAAAACCAGATATAGACATGTTTTGTTTTGTTTTGGTACCAGGCACTGAACTCAGGGGCACTCAACCACTGAGCCACATCCCCAGCCCTATTTTGTGTTTTATGTAGAGACAGGGTCTCACTGAGTTGCTCAGCGCCTTACCGTTGCTGAGGCTGGCTTTGAACTCGCAATTCTCCTGTTTCAGCCTCCCAAAGTGCTGAGATTACAGGTGTGCACCACAGCGCCCGGCTCAGACATAGAACATCTGGACTCCAGGTAGGTAGGCCTCTGTTTACACAATCAGAACACACATTGATCCCTGGTACTCACCTGTAAACAAGTATCTACAGCTCCTTATCCTGCTTCCCATCCCAAACCCATTCCCCACACACAGAAACATAAAGTGCAAGCTTTTTTGAGTCTTTGCTATGACTTCTACAATGGTCCAGGACACCATCAAAACTCTTTGTTACCAAGGCTAATGAGGACCATCTGAGGGCATCACCCCCAATAATATAACCATTTTCTACCAGGTTCCACCCCTTAAAAGTCTCAACAATCCTACACTGGGGACCAAGCTTCCAACACAAGAACCCTTAGAGAATACACTCAAACCACACCAAACCACAGTAGGGTGCCACAACAAAATGCCATTAACTGGAGGCTTATAAACAACAGAAATTTATTTTTCACTATCACTAAGGCTGGGAAGTCCAAGATCAAGGCACAGCAGATTCAGTGTTCACAAGGAACAGCTTTCTGACTCAAAGATGGTACTTTCTTACTGAGTCCTCACATGGTGGAAGGGGTGAGTGGTCTTCCTCAGGCCTCTTCAGTAAGGCACTAATCCCACTTGTGAGGCCTCCACCCTCAGGACCAAATCACCTCCCAAAAGCCCTACCCTACCTCCTTAATACCATCATCTTGGAGGTGATTTCAACGTATCACTTTGGGGGGTGGTACAAACATCAGCCCATTACAAAGGGCCCTTCATTTTTATTCCTTTTGTAGCCAGGACCAGACATGGCTTTACAGTGACCAGTACTACAATGAGAAGCACCAGCTACTGAGGCCACTCACCATTTCCACTGGTGAGACAAGACGAACCCTCTTTGGGCTGTCAACCCTCAGAAGCCCTGGGCATCCTGCCACAGCTTTCTGCAAAAGGCTAAGCCACATGGACATTGTTTTTATCACCCTGTGGGGTAAAGAGCTTGACACAAAGCTCATCTGTATTTCTAAGGGGACAGTAGCCCACAGACCCTCAACACAGCAGGTCCTTCATGTACTCAGGGGAGACGGGTTCTGCTCAGGAGGCCATCCTCTAGGAAGAGCTGCCTTTTAGATTTTAAACTGCCCACCATAGGTGTTCCTTCCTTGTGCCCCATGTCCAGGAATCCTGGGTGTAAAGCCAGCCACCATACTGGGACACAAAGCCAGCAACCCCGTGCTGTGGGCTGCAGAGGCCCACCATGCACCCTGGGCTCTCTGGCTTGGAAAAGGCCCCAGGGAACCTGACCCATACTGCCCATGAGTGTGGACCCACAGGCTTAGGGCCTGTCTCGCCTGCCACTTGTCTTCCTCCCAGCAAGGGGCTCTTCTCTCCGAGATGACTCAACAGAAGCAGGGCATTGACTCTGACACCAGTTGTAGCTGTGGCTCAGTGACTTTGTTCCCCAGGACTTAACAATACTGTACAGTAGTCCAAATTTATGAGAAGTTTAAAAGGAAAATTCCAGAAATAAACAATTCATAAATCTTAAATAATCTTTATTATAGTGTATTATCATAATTATTTCATTTTATCATTAGTTATTGCTGTTAATCTCTTACTATGCCTAATTTATAAGTTCAAGTTTATCCTAAGTAGGTACGTATAGGAAAAAACATAGTATATATAGGGCTTGGTATTAGACATCAGACATCAACAGAACATCTTGAAAAGTATCCCCAGAAATAAAGAGGGACTCCTAGACTGAGAAAGGAGGGCTGAACTCAGACACTGCCTTCCTGAATAAAAAGCCTGCAGCCAGGCTGAGGCTCAGGCCAGAACCTGCAGCAGAAACTGTCCCAGACACCTTCCGTGCCAGGGCTGAGGCTCACCCACAGGGACCTTTCTCTACTTGAACATCTGTGCATTTTAATACAACTTCCCAAAATATTACTCTGTAATTATTTCCAAAGACTTAAATGGGATCCCCAAATACATACAATTAAGACTGAAATTGTAATTTTAAATTACTGTTAATTTGAATAAACATAAAACTTTCACATCACTAAGCCAAATGAAGACACCAACATTCCAATTAACCCTTAGATGCTGCTGAACTCCTGGAAACAACCACGCTGGAACCTCTGAGGGAGAAGTGACTCCTGGAGGGTGGAGAAGCCTGGCAATGAACTCTGGAAATGGTCATCATGTGCCACCTCGGCAAAATGAGAATGATTCTCCAACCACGCACTGAAGGAGTAGCACAACCTTGTCAAACACGTGGCTGCTGACTTGAGCCCTGCAGTGGTGCCAGCACAAGGTCCTGTGGACAGTAGACAAGGACACAAGGTCACCCTCATAGCCCTGCTTTGCTGGGTAGCAGCAGGTGGCAGTCTGGGGCACAAGAGTCCTTTTAACTAACTGCGGAACTCCTGTAACCTCTGGTTCCTGAGCCTCCTCAAGGGTCCAGGAACTACTGAACTCAGGCAGGCTCTCCTGAGAGACAACCAGGGCTGGGGCAGGATGCTCAGCATAACCTGATCTGCTGCACAGAGGGCTGGCAGAGGAGACAAGCACACCCACATCCTCTATCAGGAGATGCCCCCTCCACCCACTCAGACCATTTTTCCAGGGGTCTAGTCCACAGGAGACCAGGAAGGGAGTAAGTAGCTTACTCTGGAGGGCTGTGCCCCTTGGAGGAGGGGAAGATGGCTTCACCTTGGCCCCCAAGTAGGGCATCAAGGGAGTGTCCAGAATCTGAGAAACCATTCATTATCTATATCTCCTGAGAATCCAGAGACAGGCTGTGACCAGAGCCACCTCCACCAGGACAAAAAAAACAGCTTCCCAGGGAGGAGCTTGCTGCTGCCCCTGGGATGTGGAGTGCTCCCCTGGGGACTCCTTGAAGGGACAGCCCAGGAGGACTACCCATAGGGTCTGAGAATGGACAGAGTCGTTACCATGCCACTAAGTTCTCAGTGGCACCATGTCTGAGGAAGTCACACAAGTGCCTCTCAAGAGAACAAATTAGAATTAAACACTTGGGCTGGGGCTATAGCTTAGTGGTAGAGCGCTCGCCTCGCATGCGTGAGTCACTGGGTTCGATCCTCAGCACCACATAAAAATAAATCAATAAAATAAAGATATTAGCATCCATCTACAACTAAAAAAATATTAAAAAAAAAAAAAAGAATTAAACACTTGCTAGAGCCTGAAATTGCCAACCAGGCCACTAGTGGCAAGACTCCCCTTTATCCGGACTCTCCATGCCTGAGGCTCTCCCTGGCCAGCAAGGGCAAATGAGCAAGCACAGGCCCAGGCCAGCAAGCAGGGAGGCAACAAGAGAAGGAAGGGAACACACATACACGCCCCTGTCCCCTGCCACTTTCTAGGACACCACCAGGCAGGAAGAAGCTCCAGAGGTTCTATAATGACTCACTGTCGTTGCTGAAGGGGACTGTTCCTAGGGCTCAATGTAACCAAAGAACTTCCTATTGCCTTAGAATAGAAAGCTCCTGGCTGCCTGAACACTCATTTGCCGAAGAAAGAACCAACTTCCAGGACAAACTCAGAGGGACAGTGAGAATGAAGACAAAAGCCCCTTTCTGTTCCCTTCTTACTGGATCCAGGTGATGTAACCTAAGAAGCATAGCAGCACTGGGCTCTGACAGCCCAGAGAGACACCAGCTTTAGCTGCACACTGGGTATTGGAAACGACACTCTTCTCCAATACAGTTTTCAATCTGGTGTCTGCTAGCCACAAAACTCCATGTGTACCATTCCCATGTACATTCTCTTGAATGTTTGGCCCAATCCCAGTTCAGAACCATGTGCATTCCATCTACTGAGTGGGGTGTGAAGTCTGCCCTGGGCATAGGAGGTACCACCCTGTACCTCCTATGGAGCTGGGAGGCTGGAGTATTGACAGAGGCAGGGGACACAGTCTCTGATCTCCCCTGCCAACTCAGCTACTTCCACTTTTCAACTAACTTTTTATACAGATGTAAGTGGGCCAATTTTACCATTTAGGTAAAATAACTGCTGGGAAGCTTCAATGTTAGGCAGGAGCCACTTCATCTTTAGCAGTAGGTGGCAGATCCACATGCAAGAACTGTGGTCTTTGGAATATATATTTCCTCTCCCTTTGATGGAATTAGGACAATAATAATTTTTTCACTTGTAATTAAGAGAAGAACAGATGGTGGTGGTTTAAAAATCTGTTTATGAGAATTACAGCTGGTGGTGGGATCATCAACAAGATATGGAAAAAGGGGGAGAATTTGTTTTTCTCGATGTGCAGAAGTCCCACTACTGCAGTCCCTAAAGCAGAGTGTTAGAAATATAGAATTGGGGTGGATAGAAGGTTTATCCATAGTAAGAGGGTAAAACAGCTGGCAATTTAGAAGTGACCATAGAAAGGCCACCTTTTACAACAAGTGGGTTAACCCTGATGCCCCAGGGTGGCTCTGGCTCCAACACCATCACAGGGTGCCCTTCTAAAAACAGACAACCACAGCCAGTGACAGGCACACAGCCTCACAACCCTATATTTGGCATGGCTACAGTGGGCTGAGTCCTTTATTCCCTGAGGACCTCTGGGAACCTCACATCTGCCGTCAGTCCATTTTCTGTTCCTGTAACAAAATACCTGGTGCTGGATACTTTATGAAGAAAAGAGGTTTATTTGCCTCACATTTTTAGAGGCCAAAAGTCCAAGATTAGGCATCCTTTCGGCCTCTGGTAAAGGACCCGTTGGCTGCATCCCAACATAGTGGGAAAGCAATAAGAAAAAGAGCTGCATGCAGAAGGGTCCTGTGAGAACCACATTAATCCCTTTCAAGGGCACATCCCCAGTGATCTGATCATCTCTTGCTAGGCCCCCCTCTTTAAGGTTCTACCACCTCTCAACATCATCACACTGGGACCACACTTCCAACATATGAACCTTAGCGGACAAATCAAATCCAAACCATAGCACAGTCAAACTTATCTGTATCTCAAGTTCACCAAAACCACAAGGGGTGCAAGAGAAACCCTACAAGTTAGCAGCTACTGTGTTGAGGTAGCTTAGCCTTGTTCTTTATCACTTTGGGTGTATTCATCCAGATCATGCCAAGCTCTCTTCTGGCTCCACGAGTGAGAGGGAACACATAGATAACGTTCCAGCCCTGGTGCCTGTGCTCGAATGAAGAAGACAGAAAAAGAGTAAACCATCAAATGAAGAACACGACTCCCGGTAAGGTAAGAATCATGAGGAAAATCAAAGCAGGGCAAGAACTGGAGTTTCAGCTCTAACACATGGAGAGTTTGAAAGCCATCACCCATAACCCTCATCCTTAAGACGAAAAAAAGTAGACGAACTAAAAACTAGTGAATCTTGTCAGACGTACTGGTGAACTCAATTGGCAAACCTCTCCCTTCCCTCACCCAAGCAGCACCCCTGAGATCTGGAGAGACAGAGAATCCAGAAAGCCAGTCCCTAGATCTGTGGACCTGGAGCAGAGCCTCCAGAGCAACAGTTTGGGTGATTCTGACAAACTGCTGGAGGCCAAGCGTACATTCATGTGACAGTGAGAAACTGCTGGGAGTCATGGTGTTGGGGACCCCAAATTTTCATGGGCTTTATCTCCAGAATTCCCACTAGATTCTCACTGTGAAAAGCCAATAAATATCTGCTGGTGACTCTGGCAGAGGAAAGGGGGAAATAATGCCAGAGCCTTTTGGCAGGGACTTTGCCAAAACCTGTCTCAAAACCATGGGGGAAGGGTCTTCCTCTGACTCCAGCCCTCTCTAGCCTTCCTGTTTCATCTCCTCTCACCCCACAGGGTTAAAACAACTATACAGATGGTCCCCATGATGACTTAGGATTTTTTTACTATAATGGTGCAAAATCATACACATACATCCACTCTGTTTTTCATCTTCAGTAGATTATGCACTAAATTACCTGAGATATTCAACACTTTATTACAAGACAGGCTTGTGTTAGATGGTTTTACTCACTGTAGGCTAATGTAAGTATTCAGGGTCAGTTTAATGTGGGCTAGGCAAAGCTATGATGCTCAGTGGGTTAAGAGTATTGACTGCATTTTCAACTTAGGATATTTTCAATTTATGATAAGGTTATGAAGCATGACCCCATGGCAAGTCCAGGAGCACCTGTACAAGAAGAAACGCATGTGAAGATCACAAGCCAAGGACACAGACACAGTGAAAGACTGAGATTTTTTTTTTTTTAATTTTTGCCAGACTAGCAAGTTTTATTACTGAAAATGCACACTTTTTAATGATGCTCATAGAAACACGCATTCTCCTACATCTTTGGAAAGGACAAATGTTTTTGTAGGAAAACATTTTGGTAAATCTGTTAAAATTTTTTTCAATGTGCATACTTATTAAGCCCACAATTCCACTGCTAGGAATATACACACTTACACACAGAGAGAGAGAGATGAGTTACAGTGCTATTTGCAATGACAAAACAAAAAAATTATTCATTATCAGGGCATCAGTTAAACAAATCACAGCATTTCCATACAATGGAATATTTTATAGGCCTGATCAAAAAAAAAAAAAAAAATAGGTACGTTTAGTTGAAATGGAATGGAAATGTTTTGTTTTTTTTTAAATCTCTCCTTTTTTATTTGATCATGCTTTTTTTCATATGTAATTTATTTATTTGTTCTATTTAGGCTAACATGATAACAGAGTGCAATTTGATTCATTATACACATATAGAGGATAACATTTCATTTCTCTGGTTGTAAGTGATATAGAATCACAACATACATGCAGTCATACATAAAGCTAGGGCTATGATGACCATCATATTCCACCACTTGTACTGTCCCCATGCCCCTCCTCCCTTACACCCCTGTGAACAGAGTTCCTCCATTGTTCCCATGTCCTTCACCACATTATGGATCAGCATCCACTTATCAACGAGTACATTCGGCATTTGGTTTTCTGAGATTGACTTACTTCACTTAGAATGATATTCTCCAAATCCATCCATTTTCCTGCAAATGCCATAATTTTATTCTCTTTTATTGCTGAGTGAAAAACTGAGATTTAATGAGAGGATTAGAGAGTGCTGGCTTCCCCTACACCTCACAAGTACATCAACAGAGCTCCAGGGAGTAGCATCCTAAGTTAGAGACATCACATAAAAGTCACATATTTTATGATTTCTGATTTATAGGAAACATCTAGGATAGGTAAATTCATAGAGACAGACAGCAGAACAAGGGGCATAAGGAATGATTGCTTCTGAGATGATGAAAGGTCTTGGAGTTAGAGATGGTGGCCAGACAGCATTGGAAAGACAACTGATGTTTGTTTAACCGTTCAACTGATGATTGGATAAAGAAATGTAGTACATAAACACTGTAAAATGCCATTCAAGCATTTTTTTAAAAATAAAATCCTGTCCTTTGCAGTAATGTGGTGGACCTAGAGATCCCTATGTTAAGTGAGATAAGCCGGTCACAGAAAGACAAGTACCTTGTTAACTCACTCATATGTGGAATATGCAAAAGTTGATCGCACTGATATTGAAAGTAGAATAGTGCTTTCCAGAGGCTGGAGAGAGGAGGGGGTGGAGGGGAAAGGAGAAGTCCATCAATGGGTACTCAGTTACTGTTAGATAGAAGAAGTTCTGTTGTGCTACTGCACAGACATGTATTGATACGGTAATTGATCAGGTAATATAACCAGATAATGATAAGGTACTGTACATTCCAAAATGCTACAAAAGAGGATTTTGAGTGTTTTCACTATAAAGAAAAGATAAATGTTTAAGGAAATAGAAATGTTCACCCTGATTTGAACATTACACAATGTATACATGTACCAAAACATCACTTGATACCCCATAAATACGTACAATTTTTACATACCAATTTTAAAAATGAATTAGATAGTTTAAAAATGAAATATCAGTGCAGGGCTTGGGATGTAGCTCAGTGGTACAGTGCTTGATTAGCATGTGCAAGGCCCTGGGTTCAATCTCTAAAACACACACACACACACACACACACACACACACACACCCAGTGGTAATATTTTGTACAAATATGAAGATAATTCCCAGAAGAAACAGCTATAAGAGCTGGAAGTGGTGGCATATAGAGAGTGGCATGGGGCAGGGGATGCATAAGGAAAGTGTAATTTTCTTCATAAACCTTTAAAATATGTACAGGTATTATATTGATAAAATAAAAATAATTTTTGGAAAAGTAAATGGAGATATTGGCCGTGAAGAGGGCCAAGGGTGGTTGGCACATGCCATGTCACAGCAAGCAGTGACCGGGCCTAGAAGGCTGTGTAAGCAAGTCTACACAAAGGCCAATTCTAGCTGCCTTGGTTTTTCCAGCACCCAGGTCTGGGCCTGGTGCAGTGACAGAGTCATGGTTGAGGCTTTGGAACGACAGGACAAGAGTTTGAATTCTGGCTCCATCACACACGAATTCGGGCAACAACATCAGTTTTCTCATTGGCCTTTGGTGGTGACAGTGGCTCCCTCAGCACCATGCATGGTTCAGGTGCAATAAATGGTAATATCCCTACTTTTAAAGTCTCAACAAATATTGTAGATGCTTAACAATGAAGATACATTCAAAGAACTGCATTGTTAGGTGATTGCTATGCAAACATCACAAAGTATACTTACACAAACCTTGATACTATACTCCTATACTCCTAGCCTACTATACTCCTAGGTTATATGGTGTGTGTATAAATGTCTAGCATATTGTTCTAGGGCCACGATGAGCAAAACAACACAAAATTCAGTCAAACATAATAAAGATAATATAATCAAGAGATAGGATAAACATGAGATATACAAAATTGCTGCCAGCATAAAGCAAGTGCACTGGTTTATATTAAACTGGTATTTTTTTACTAAGTGGAAGGAGTACATTCTAAAATAAGGATAAAAAGTATAATATAAAACATAAAGCAGTAACATGGTCATTTATTGTGTTAGCTAGCTTTCCATTACTGTAAGAAAATACCTGAGATAATAAATTTATAAAGAGGAAAAGTTGATTTGCCTCACAATTTGGAGGTTCCAGTCCATATTTGATTGTCCCCATTACTTTTATACCTGTAACAAGGAAGCACATCACAGCTGAAAGCACGTGAGGAAACAAAGCTGCTCATCTCATTGCCAGGATGCACAAGAGAGAGAGGAAGAGGAAGGAGCTGAAGTGCCATGATCCTCTTCCAGGGCACACTCCCAAACACCAAAGATCTCCCAGTAGGCCCGGCCTCTTGAAGTTTTACAACCTCCTAAACACCACTCTGAGGAAAAACACTTTTACACATGGGCCTTTGGAGAACAGTCCAGATCCAAACTTCAGCACTAATCATTATCAAGTTCCTCTATATTGTGCATAATTGTATGTGCTATACTTTTATATAACCAGCGGTATAGCAGGTATGTTTACTCCAACATCACCACAAACATATGAATACTGCATTGCACTCTGATGTCATGAGAGCTATGATGTTACTAAGCAAAAGGAATTTTTCAGCTCCATTATAATCTAGGGAACCACTGTCACATATCGATCTAGTCCATTGTCGAATGGGGAGTCATTATGAGGTGCATGGCTATACTGGAAGAAACTGAAGTGCAAAGGCAGGAGCAGACCAGGCTGGACAGGAGGACAGGAAATGGGCTTGGCATTGACCCATCACAGCAGGAACAGGTCTGGGTTAGGGATAGGAACTATAGGGAAGCTGATACAACAAGGTTGTCAGTGGAGGGCAGTGTGGAAGACAAGCAGAGGCCTGTGTTGGGACAAGAGGCTGGAACTTGGATCAGATCATCCACCAAGGGACAGAGCAAGGGCCCTGCTGTGTACAGCACTTAGGTATTCCAGCAGGAAAGGAACCAGTGCAGGACTATTACTAGGCTGTTGATGATCTCTCCCCTCAGCAGGAGAGGCCAGGCTGCTCCAAAGATCACATCCCACAGACAGCTCGAGAATGGGCTCAGCCCCAGAAGGGGGCAAGTTATGGGTTAAATTATGCCTCTTTCCAAAATAATGCTTAAGTTCTAACCACCAGTACCTGTCTTGTGGCCCTGTATGGAAATAAAGTCTTTGTAGATGATCGAGTTAAACTGAGGTCATTTGAGTGGACCCTAATTCAATGTGATTAGTGCCCTTATAAAATAAAAGGGAAATTTGGATATGGAGATAGGGACACAGAGAGATGGCCATGTAAATACTAAAATTATGCTACCAAAGATTTCTGGCAAACCACAAAAAGCTAAAAGAGAAGCATAGAATATATCTTTCCTACATAACACTCAGAAGGAACTATGCTGCTGACCTTACTCTCAGTCTTCTAGCCTCTCGAACTAAGAAATAATACATTTCTATTATATAAACTACCAATCCAATGGTACTTTGTTATGGCTACCCTAGGAAACACACAGGCCTGGTTACTCTCATTCTCCAGCAGGTGACACCCCAGAGGTGACACACTTTTGCACCTGACATTTGTCCAGGTGCCTCAGACCCAGCTCAAAATGCCCTGCACAATCCACTTTTGGGACTTTCTGCAGACTCCCAATGTTTCCAGCCATCCTGCCTACTGTCATTAGGGAAGACCCTGTCTATACCAATAGTCCCTTGAACTGGCCATTGGGTCAATGCTGAAAGGCCAAGAGAAGGCACCAATTTAGGAACTGCAATTGCCATGTGGGGCAGGGAGATCCAGCCTACTTCCTGCTGGCTTCACCCTCCTGGGCTCCCACCGAGAACTGATCACCTGGATGCCCTGAGCTCCATAAGCATCCAGACAGGAAGGGAGAGTACCCAGATCCAGGAATGCAGCATGGACTACCAGAGGCACTTGGTGCAGCAGACAGAAGGGAACTAGTGGCTCTCACAGACAGGATTTTTGAGGCACAACTGACAGAAGCATAGGAAATGTAAGGTCTACTGTCTGGCCATTTGTCCTTGAGGAGAGCCTTTCTCCTTCTTGATCTTCTTCTCAAAAATACAATCAGCCTACTGGGCGCAGTGGCACACACCTGTAATCCCAGTGGCTTGGGAGGCTGAGACAAGAGGATGGCGAGATCAAAGCCAGCCTCAGCAAAGGTCAGCACTAAGCAACTCAGTGAGACCCTGTGTCTAAATAAAATACAAAATAAGGCTAGGGCTGGAGATATTGCTCAGTGGTTGAGTGCCCCTAAGTTCAATCCCTGGTATCTGTCCCTCACCCCAAAATATAGTCAGCCCTCAGCATCTGCAGATTCCACATCCATGGATTCAATTGACTGTAGATCAAAAATATTTTTTTTTAATTCTAGAAAGTTCCAGAAAGTAAAACTTGAATTTGCCACACACCAAGCACCACACTGAATTAAAATGAATGAAGTGATGTGGAGGCCACCCTGTTGCCTCCACCATCTCACAGATCTCAGTCTTTCTACAGCACTCATTGTTGAAACGCTGTTCATGCTGTGACTCTTTCCTGTACTTTGTAGTGAGGCCTACGATGGCTGCATCTGTAATGAATATGTACATACTCTGTTCTTGTCATTATTCCCTAAACAATACAGCATAACAACTATTTACATAGCATTTACATTGCATTAGGCGTATAAGTTATCTGGAGATCATTTAAAATTATAGGGGAAGATATGTGTAGGTTCTATGCAAATTCTATGCCATTTTATATAAGGGATTTAAGCATCCTCAGATTTTGGTAACTGAGTGGCATCCTGAACCAAGCCCCCATGCATACCAAGGAATGACTGTGAATCTAAATTTGTAAAAACAGAAAATAGTGAGAAAATGTGCACAGTTCATTTAAACTTTCATCAGAGAAAGGTGAGGGCACCGACAGGTATTAACTATTCTCACAGCTCCCACTTGGCACATTAGCCGAGACTCCTACGCAAATGGCATGTCAGGCAAAGCGCAACAGGGACCAAGATGCTTCCTACTCACTGGGAATCTCCAGGAACAAGATGACTTTCGTTGGGTCCACAGGATAGTCCAAACTTCCGTGGTGGTTCTCCCACACGAGATTCAGTGATACTAAAATATTCAGGAGACTATAATGAAGAAGATCACAAATAGGGCATTAGCCAGTGAGAAAGCAAACTGTTCGTTCATAAACAGAGGGGCCATATACTAAAATAACAGAACTAATTGCCCATAACCTCAAAAGCAGCTCAAAACAGGATTGGAACTCCAAGGTTCCCCAGGGTAGGCAGTTGATCATGCTTCTATCCAAGTTTTCAAAGGAGTCCTCATATTTATACACAAAGGTCAGTGAATATGGGTAATGAATGGTTTGAGGCTGTGTGCAGCTGGACTTCATTCTAAGCACGTGGGGAATGTATTTCTCAAAGCCTTTTTGAGAAAGATATGGGAAACCCAAGCCATTAATATTTCAGGTTTCATTTGCTCTCACAGGAAATGAAATGCATTTATCAAGGCTCTGTTCCCAACTTGTTTTTCCACAGTAGTAAAATGCTACAGGAGATACAGAGCTTGGCGTGATTTGGGCTATTTATTTTAAAATAGCGTTTGTAACACATGGGCTGGGAGGTTCCTACCAAAAGCAATGAACAAACCCTTTGCAAAGAGGAAATGGCAATGGTACACGTGCTAGTGCCCAGAGCAAGCCACCAGATTGGCAAGAAGCAGTGCTTCCTCCCTGAGATGCAGGCAGCTGTCAGCGCTCAGCCAGCAACTCCTCACAGACCAATGCCAACCTCAATCCAGCCAGCCCCCTAGGTCTCCTTACAGAACCAAGTTATAGAGACACTCACCTAGACATCGCAGCTCTGCCACCTATAGCCTGGGAAGTCTAAGTAACCTACCTGTGCCTCAGTTTCCTTACCTCAAAGGATGATAAGTCTGAGACACTGTGATTCAGGCCCCACCTGAATCCTGCCCCCAATTCTTCTCCCACTCATCTTCCTACCATGTCAAATGAGAGAGCTGATCTTTATGATTTATGACGTTTCTTAAGTTTTAAAATGTCAAGGAGGACTGCTTTCTTTCCTGCTACCTCCTCTGGCTTGCATTTCCTGCCTGTGGGGAAGGCCACCCAGCTGGAGGCCTCCTGAGTCCAAACATTTACCCATCCTCCACAGGCCAAACCACACCTGTGCCTGCCCCCACCATAGTATGAGCATGAGAAGCACACTTGTAGCCAGGTTCTCTAACGCGGTGTGTGCAGGCATTCATTCTGAACATTCCTTCTGAACCACAGTAGGTAGGGTGACTGAGGTCCTGGACCTAAGCTCCAAAGATAGTCGCAGCTTTGCCTCATTACACCCCAAGGCCCCACACCATCTGTGTCTCCCCTCTTCTATGCTTGTGTCTGAGCCATTCTCTTTTTTGTTCCTCTGGAATCTTCCCCAAACTCCTATTCATTCTTCAAAACCCACTGGGGGCAAGCATCCCTAACCTGCAGTGGTAATCACACTTCTTAACCCTGTCTGGTTTCTGCCATTCTCACAATCATTCCTGATCTCCTGCTCCCTCCATGGCTCTGGCTCCCTCTACAGGCCTGCCTAGTCCCACGAGGGTGCCACTTTTTAGACTGGAAATACTTGCAGGCCAGTAAACCCTCAAACACAGCCTCAAAGGAAGAGGACCATAAATGTAAAGAGTTGCAACGACCAGGGAAAGCACTCTGAAGGGTGGGAAGGGAGCATCTGGTGGGCGTCAAAGACATCAGACTAGGACAGACAGGAAGCAGCCACAGAACATAGGGCGGAAGTCATACAGAGCACAGATCACCACACTCAACCTAGTTCTTATTTCTCACAGGCAAAGGGGGCCACCCAAAGTTTCCGACTGTGAGAAGAGTTACTCCATCAATGTGGTGCTAGATGACCTGGGAGGGGCAGGGCCCATCTGGGAGTGCCCCAGAATGAAAACACAGAGGTCACCCTGAGGGGTAAATTTGCATGGACTCCCCAGGTGAAGTCAGCAGCAGGATACTCTGAGCATCTCCCCTCCTGGGGCATGCTCACAGTTGTTCAGGAGAGGCACACAGAGAAAAGGATTCCCAACCCCCACCAGCTCCCAGCAGATCCTGGCCTTGCATCCTCAGTGGGAAAAGGCCTGGGCCTATCCAACTGTGCCGAGAGCCACCTGCTAGCCCAGAAACACAGGCTCCCATCACCACCACACTATCAATGCACCTTTAACAACCTGCCCACTAACTGCCACAAGGCTGCAGGCTGCCACTTGCAGTGTGTTCCCAAGGCTAAAAATATAGTGAGCTTCTCAGCCACACTCTTCCTTCAGAGAAGGTCCCAGGAGCAGAGAGTCTGCTGCCTGGGAGCCAAGGAGTCTGCCATTGCTCACTCTCCCTCTGTTCAGCAATCATCAGCAGGGCCAGCCCATGTGGCCCAGGCTCAGACTTTTTGGCTTTGTGCATGTTGCAATGCCTGGTAGACGACCTTCCTGGCTGGGCACATGCAGCATTCCCCACTCCCTCCTTGGGCCCAAACACTCTCCAGGCCCACCCAGGAGAAATATTTGCAGGGAAGTGCAAAACCCTCTAGTAACGTATAGAACCCCACAATTGTTAACTGGCACATGGTAGAGGAGCTGGTAGACCAGCTGCCAGCCCCATCCTGATGCCTGACTCAGAAAGAACTGAGAAGGCAAGGATTGGGACCAGCAATCCAGGCCATCCAGCTCTATGCTCCTAGTAACTGACCATCATGATCCACCTCACAATGAACGGTGACCAGCTGGTAATGAATAGCCAAGCCAGGCCTGCAGAGGATAACCTAGCCTATAGGGAGAGAGAGTGGTGCCCGCAGCATTAAAACTTCCATCCCCAGGCCCTGATTGGCCCTGGGCCCTGGATAGCAGAATAATGGCCAAGCCCTAAGGGGCAGAATTCCTAGTCAGCCTGCCCCCAGTGTCAGGCCTCTACTCTCCCTAACTACTGGAGTGACCTCCTGCCAGGAGCCAGGTTCATGTGCTGCAGCCAGGCCACCCAGCCCTGCATACCCTCACACCAGTCAGCAAGTACACAGGCCTCCACAACTTCAAGGCCTTTCTCAGTTGGTGAGGAGAGTTCCCATCATCTTCCCAGCCCATTTCCCACCCAGTCAGCTCAGCAAGGCCTTTCTTGACCTGGTCGCTGAAGAATCTGACTCGGTTTACAGAGAAAACATAAACCCAAGTCTGAAAGCAATGCAGACCAGGAAGCAGGGGCCAGACATGCAGACCAGAAGAAACTATCCAGCAGCTCTGCCCAGCACAGACTCAGCCCAGGCTCAAGGCAGTCTAACAGCAGACAGTGCAACTGCATCTTCCAAGTGGCACATGGGCCCCTGGGCATTCCTGGCACTGAGTTTCCATGAAGCCCTTTGTATTTCCTCTACCCAAGAGCTGGAGAATCAGAGATGCAGTGTGAGTCCCTTGATGCATGGAATTGGAGAATCACTATTACCTTCCCCCAGTCTTCCCATTACAGTTGATGGCTACAGTGCTTATTAGCTGGTCAGGCTAAAGCCTTGGAGCCATCCTGGACCCTCTCACTCCCTCACTCACCTATATATCCATGCTGGCTCCACCTCTGCAATCCATAGAGATTCCCAGCACTGTCCCTGCTCCCAGTGCCCTGGACAGGGCCTCCAAGCCCTGGACAGGTGCAGTGGCTCCTAACAGCTCACTGTTCCCAGGTTGGCCCCTTTCTAGCCTCAGTGTACCAGCCCAAGTGATTCCTCCCAATGTCAAGTCTTCACCATTGTCTCTGAGGCCCTACACATCTGGCCCCTACCCTTAAACTCCCCCAATGACCCGGCCTCCTTATTCTTCCCTAAACACACAAGCAGATGCTACCCAGGGCCTCCGCACAGGCCATTCTCCCTCTCCCCTCTCTGCCATGTTGCTGTTGCATCGTTGCCACCCTATTTATAACCTTAACAACACCCTCCCAGCCTCTCCTGGCCTCCTCCCCTGCTTGGTGTTTCTCCACAGCACTTACCACCTGCTAACATCTTTCTTTACCATGGTCACCATCTGCCTTCCCTCCCTAGAAAGCAACCTCTAAGAGGGCAGGGATCCTGATCAACACTCAATAAATACCTACAGAATGAATGAATGAGTCTGTGTTCTCTTTCTGGCCCACACCATCCCAGAAAGCCCCCATCCTTCCAAAAGGCACACAGCACTGGTATCTAATTCACATAGTAACAATGATGAGGCTCCTGCTCTTACAAGGGAAAGAGGATGCTCCTTGATGCCTTCTGAACAATGGTTTGTAGGTCACAGGAAATATCAACGTTCACTACAATTTTCCTAAAAAGAATAATAATAATAACACTTCCTCCATGATAGGAGGAAATGAACCACATCATGACTACATGAGAACAGCTGTCCACAAACATGTCTATCACTGGATGATGAGCCCCGGAGCCAGAGGCCCCATCAAGCACTTTCTCCCTGTCAGCAAGGACTCCCTGACAGAACCCATGACACACAAACCCACCTACTACAGGAGCCTCATCTTCCTGCTGAGGACAATTCATTCTCTTTCACAAAAACGCAAACCCACAGGCACACACCTCCTCAAAATACCTCTGAACCTTTCAAATGACCCCAGGAGCCCGGGCATGTTCTGTGAACATCCCCCTCTTGGGGACTGTTGGGCTCCAGGCATTCACAGCCCCAACCTGCACAGTTTGATGACAGTCCCCTGATGCCTGTGCAGGCTCTAGGCAGCAAGGCCACTCCGGTAAGTGTAAGGAGTAAAAGAATCAGGACCAAATGTCAAAACACTAAGCAACAGGCTCCGTACACCTCAGAGTGGTGCTGGGCAGGAGGGGCAGGAGGCAAGACCCAAACCTAGCAGAAAGCTTGGAGGTACACAGGGTGTGTGGTTTAGGCCAGAGACACAGGGACAGATCCATCCTGCCATTCCCAAGTACAGGGTCATCTGCTGATGAATGTCTTTTATTCTACAAACTACAATCTGGAAAGTTCCAACTTTGGGAGAACTCCAGGCCAAAGTGCTCAGGAGAGGGAAAGCTAGCAGTGAATCTGCTCCTGGAGGAGCTTGTTGCTGGGTGAAAGCCCTGAAGGAATTCTATTCTTGTCCCATCCTACCACATCAGCCAAAGCACAGAAGGGCAAGTCACTTGATCAAGGTCACAGAGCTAAGTCCCTGGTCCAGTCAGTTTCCTCTGGCCCTGTCCCCACTTCCATGTGGGTAGGGGAGCAACCTAGGATTAGCACATTTGTCACATTCAATGCAGGATATAATGACGTGGACACATTTAAGTAATTTTATCTTTTTCTGCTTTGCCAACTTTTGAGAATGTTATGACTTTGCTTTATACCAAAGGGACACTTCATATATATATATATATATATATATATATATATATATATGTATATTTTAGTTGTAGATGAACACAATACCTTTATTTTTTTTATGTGGTGCTGAGGATCGAACCCAGTGCCTCACACATGCGAAGCAAGCGCTCAGCCACTGAGCCACAGCCCCAGCCCAGGGACACTTCTTTTTAACTTTCCAAAAAACATCCTCAAGTTGGTCAAAGAGACAAAATCATGAAAATGCCACAAATTGTACATTCTCCAAATGGACTAAATTTTTGCATGCTACATGAAGTATTCTAAATTGGATGGAGATAAGTTTGGGGAATATTTGAGAGGAATATGGCACCTGGCTCGGGCCCAGGCAAGTGAAGACTATATATAGGCACTAAGCTCACAAACTATTCCCTTCTGGCCTGAGCAGCCACCCCAACTGCAGGAAGCTGAGGTCTCTTGGACTACATGGCAGATGTGTTGTCATTTGGATTGCTTGCATGTATCATCCCGTGAGCTATCATTTGACATACACAATGCCTAGCCCAGGACCAAGGACAAGACAAGACCCATGAACATCTCCAAGGCATATCTAATAGGAGTCTCAAGCTGAGCACGATCAAGCTGGACCAAACATCACCCCATGAACCCAGCTCCACTCACAGCCTCCCTCCTCCCAGTTGATTGCAACTCATCACCCATGGGGGCCCCCTAAACCTCCTTCCTCTCCCACCCCATGTGGAAGCCATCGGTAAATGGTATAGGCCCAGAAAGCCATCGGTAAATGGTATAGCTTCAGATGCCTCTAGAACCCACCTCCTCCCATCCTCTCCACCACACACCCTGGCCTCAGCCTCCAAGCTCTTGAACCTCTCCCCAGGATTTCCTATTTCAGCTCAAGCCCAACAATCCACTCCACATGGTGACCAGTGTAATCCTGTCAGTACAACCTGACCCTCGCTGCACCCCCAAGATGTGCACATGCCTTTATGGTGGTGAGACCTCAACAAACCATTCTCTTAAAGAAACTAGCAAGGTCTGGGAAAGTCTGGGGGAATGAAAAGTGACTATGAATGGGCACAGGTGATAGAATGTTCTATCATTAGTGATGATGACTGTCATGGATTGTACACTGAATTGGACACTTTAAGGGGGTGAAATTTATGGTATGTTAATTACATTGCCACAAAGTTCCTAAAAAATAAAAAGAAATTTAAACCATAAGGCAAATCCCATTCTCTTCCCCTCCATCATATGCCCCAACAGTTCCTCTGATACTCAGAGTAAAGTGCTCAGAATGGTGGGAAAAGCCTATGAGCCTAGCCTCCATATCCTCTAGCCTTCCTCCCGATGCTCGCTCTGCCCTAGCCTCACTCCTCAGACACCCAGCTCTCAGCCAGTCCTGCTCCAGGTGGACACCAGCACTGCTGACTTCCTTAGAGGCCCTGCAGACACCACTGTGGCTCACCCAAGGCGGCACCCCTCCTTCCTTTCCTTGTGTATATTGTGCTCTTTGTTTGTTACCAGCCTCACTCATGATTTTCATCTGCCGGGTCCTGTGAGGTTTCCCCAGCACCTATGACAGGGCTACATGGTGACCCACTAAATGCTGACTCAATGACAGGCTTATCCCCTGTACAAACACAGAGAAGGATGCTCAGGGAGATAATGGCTTCCTGGGCCACCCAACTTCAGGGTCTGGGGACTCCCAAATGTAGCTCTTCCCTCATGCCCCATGCTGCATCACAGGTCCACTTATTCATGAATATTCAAATCCTCATAAGGACTCATAATCCTACATCTGGGAACAGGGATGAGGTAAGACAAAGCCCCTGGGTATGGCCTGGAGACCTGTCATAGTTGGTGGGCCATGGCCTGCCCCTCCCAGACCTCCGGCTATGAGGGCCCTGGGGGACCCAATCTGCTGCAGAAGAGCCCACCCCTGAGGGCTCCACCCTCTGAATAGCCACAGCAAATAGCACTGGGCAAGGCTTCTCTGTGGGGTTGCGGGAAGAAGGCCTTTTCCAACAGAGACGCCACATCCCTACTATTTCCTGTTTCAACAAAACGAGGGGCTGGTTCTCATACTGAAAATCTCTAAATCCCTTCCCACCATGTGTCTATTCATCCTCACAGTGAGCGGGCGGGGACAGGAACACTCAGTGACGTGGGCACTCCTGAGGTAACAACAGAAGAACACAGGCCATGTGCCCTCCCGCTGATCTGGAACAACAGCCCCACGCAGAACATCCCACCATCACCCACTCTCACACCACTGTGGGGACACCAGGGCTGGGCAGCAGCCACCCTCCTTCCCCTGGCTGAGGCCTTAATACTCCACAGCCCCCAAGGTACCCACAGCCACCCCACACACCCAACCTATTCAGTTTTCTTCAAAATATTCCATCTTGTCAGAAATGTTCCCCGACACACAATACCAAGGATCCAAGAGAGAATAAGGAAGGAAACTGGCAAAGAGGTGCATAGTGGACTCTTTCTAGCCAGGGAGGCCGTGTATTTCACCTCCTCTCATTTCAGAATCCTCACCTTCCTGAGGTCGAGGGCATGGGACACAGGGGCTGCAGCCATATCAGGGATGCACCAGTGTTATTCCTCTCCCTGAAAGAATGGGCCATGCCTTTTTTTTTTTTTTTTCCTGAGTTTTTACTGTGTACCAGTCACCATTCCAGTTGGATGGCAGGCCAATCCAAAATAAAGGAGTCTGGCTCTGGAGCTAAGCTGCCTGGGCTGGAATCACAATTGTACCACTGAACAGACTCTGTGACAACAGGGACATTTCTTAACCTCTCTGTGCCTTCTCTCCCTCACCCATGGAATGGAAATAACCACTTGCCACCACAATGTTGTAAGACATCAAGGAAATAGCCTATGTGCGTGAGGCACTTAAGAGGGAACCTGCTGCCTCCTAACTATTCAGCAAACGCCTGCTGCCATTTTTTCTGATAGGTAGCAGACAGATGTAGGCAATGTGAACATGAGACGAAGGGGATAATTTTACGGATGGAGCCTACTGTGCTGACCTCCCCGCCACTTACTTTCTTTAAAAAGTAACTTACCTAAAGTCACCCAAGCCCTGTTCTGGCCTAAGTCAATAGGATGTGCTGCACTCCTCAGCAAACAGCCTGTTACCTGCAAAAATGCAGACCCAAAGACACCTCCCTACTGATAAGAACATTACCCAGAAGGCTGGGGTGGGGGTGGGGGAAGGCATTTGTTTTTTTGTTTTTTTTTTTTTTTAAATATTTATTTATTTATTTTTTAGTTTTAGGTGGACAGAATATCTTTGTTTTTATGTGGTGCTGAGGATCGAACCCAGTGCCTCACGCGTGCTAGGCAAGCACGCTACCACTGCGCCACAATCCCAGCCCCGGGGGAAGGCATTTGTGACCTTTACATAAACCAGATTCTAGGACTCAGAGAGACAGGAAAATTAGAAGCAACCCACACACACACCACCACCTCCACCATAGAATCTGTAAGAACAAATGCCAATGAGAACGGGTCAGCACAGGCCAAGGTAACCCAGAGTTTCCTTGGATCTTTAGCATGTCATTTTAATAGTAAAATCTCCCTCCCCTCCGTGGGGTAAGAACACCATAATACTGGGGACTCAAAAGTCTAGTGTAATTCGGCTGTTAGTCAAAAGTCAAGAGGTTGACCTGGGCAGGACTCTTCTGGAAACTCCAATAAAAATGGAGGATGGTGGGGAGGCACACGGTCCCTCTCCTCTCTGAGAAAAACCATTCCCTTTCTTCCTTTGTCTTCCAATAAACTCCTGTCTGCTACTATGTGCAACTCACTTGAAACAGGCAAGATGGTGAAATCTGGTGGTCACAGATCCCCATGGTCACTTCAGCTCCATGGGCAGATCTCGTCTGTAACACTCCCATTTGGGCTGATTTGTGGAGGAACAGAGCTGAGGCAGTTCCACAGCAGCACCGTAAAATCCAAGCAGTGGGCAGCTCTGCTGAGGCAGGGAGATGGAAGTGGCCAGGAAAGGTGCTGAGACCAGAAGGGCGCAGAATTGGGGGAGCAGCAGGACACAGGGAGCACCACTCCCCAGAGAGCAGCCAGCCTCTCAGCACCCTAACATTCCCCATAGTAAAGGAAGCAAAGATGAAAAAGGATACGACAATGAGGCATTCTTAAAATAAAGAGTAAGTTAACGAGATAACAACTAACAATCTAGTTAAACAAGAATGTTAGTTGAGTCATTATACATTGGTCAAAACCCATAAAATGCTCAAAGCAAAGAGCGAACCATAAAGTATACAATTGACATTTGTAAATAATAATGTATTGACATTTTTGACTCATTATTTATTTGGTACTGGAGATTGAACTCAGGAGCACTCGACCACTGAGCCACATCCCCAGCCCTATTTTGTGTTTTATGTAGAGACAGGGTCTCACTGAGTTGCTTAGCGCCTCGCCGTTGCTGAGGCTGGCTTTGAACTGATTCTCCTGTCTCAGCCTCCCAAAGTGCTGGGATTACAGACATGTGCCACCACACCTGGCTTCATCAATTGTTAACTGAAGTACCACACCAGTGTAAGATGTTAGCAATAGAAAAAGCTGGAGGAATGGGGTGAAGGGTGTAAGTGAACTAAGAACTGGGTGCTTAATTTTTCCTACAAATCAGAAACTGCTGAAAAAACTTAACCTTTTATTTTTTAAATATGGTAGATGATACATTCTGAGCATTCAGAAGGGCTAATATAGATACAATTCAAGAGCCAATGAGCGGCCTAGAAGATGGAGCTAAGTGGTTCTCCCAGAATGCAGTGCAAACAGACCCTGGGAAGGGCCCTGAAGGAGAACAGGTTTGAATGGACTCTAGCAGGGGCCTCCCAACTCTATCATCAGTTCATCTCTCTTCCCATTGAGGGCATTAGTGTAAATTCTCAGAAATTTGTTCACATTCTTTTACCCATTTGAATTTGGGGGAGGGGAGGGGAGGGAATGAAGAGAGGAGCATTACAGGAAACCTTGGAAACTACCTCAACCTTTGAGTCCTTGGTTTCTTCCCAGGCTGCAACATTTCACAGTTCATGGCCTGAATGAGTATCCCTCTCTGTATTTATCCATTAGTGATTATTTTTGCCAGTTTTATCTTTTTTTAAAAAAAATGTATTTCTTTAGGGGGAGCCCCAGTGAAGCCTTCCAGAAAAGCAATGCAGCATTCTATCACCAATTTAAATGTGGCTACCCTCCTCCCCAACAACTCCATTTCCAGGAGGGCTCACACATCTAGGAGACAATGTCAGTGTGAGGATTCTTCTTGCAACAATCTTTCAAAACACTACAAACAATCTAAGTGTCTATAAATACAAGAATGGTTAAATGAAGACAGAGTCCACATGCTGGAATGTTCTGAGGTATTAAAAAAAATAAAATAGCAACAAACAAAAAAATACAGGTAGATCAAAATGCAAGTGAAAATGGGAGACAGTTACAAGCATATCTATTAATTCCAGTTACAGATGCATCAAGCCAGCTAGAAAATATACACACATTCACAAGCCCACGTATGGACCTGAAGTCTCACAGAAAGGAATGGAAAGGCCCTCACTGAACACCTGTTAACCAACAGCTTCCTCTGAGGAAGGGAGAAGAGATCAGAGTGGGAGGCTTGGGGGCGTTCATCTTTTATTTTATTAAATATGCATGCACTCATTGAGTCTTTTACCAAAATGCATTTACTATTCACCAGCATTATAATCAAACCCAGTCTATGCCTTCAAGGATTTCATATTCTAGTTGGGGAGATGTCAACACTAAGAACAACATGTGAGAAAGGTCAGATAGGGCTGGAAGGAGCAGGACTTCCCACAGGAGATGCTGTTTCTGTGACAGGGAAGGCTGTGGGCAGCAGCAGAATGATCTCCTTCTGGATGGTAACTCCTGGGGCACAGGTGCCAACTCCACAATAACTGGAACATACACACATCACAGGGCAAACCCTGAGAAATGAAAACACAAAAGGAGGTGGTAACAAAGAGTGGGAGGAGACCAAGGCTTGGGGACTCAGAGGTCAGGGAATGTGGTAGGCCAGGACAGAAGGAGGAGCCAGGGACCTTCAGTATAAATTTTGGGAGAAAACTAAAGAATTCAGTTGTGTTTACTTAACTCACATGCAAGTGTGGGGGTGGGCATTGGGGAGCTTTAAATATGGCATATGTAGTATGGCATGGCTGTGTAGCATATGCAATGTATATGTATGTGTGTGTGTTTGTGTGTACATTGTGTGCATGTGTGTGTGTGCACAGGCATGTGTACGCTCTTAGGGAGACCTGGTGGGTATGGTACATGTGTGTGATGAGTGTGTGGAGTAGCATGTGTATGGTATGTGGGCATGCAGGCCAGGTGTGGGGAGGAATGTGATCAGGTGGTGTGTGAGTAGTGGGTGTGATGTATGTAGGTGTGGTGTATGTAGTATGCAGTGATATGTATATGTGTGGTTTGTGTGTATGGTACGGTTATATGGCATGGTATAATGTGGAAGAAGGGTAGGATGCTGAGTGTAGTGTGATATGATGTGTGTGGGGAGTGTTGTATGGGGTGTAGTGTTTGTATGTGTGATTTGTGTGTATGCTGTGGGGTGTAGGGTATGTCTGTGGTATGTGCAATGTGTGGATAATGCATGTCTCTATGCACATGCATACACATGTTGCAAACAATGGGTTGGCTGGCAACGTAGAACCTGCAGCAGTAACCAGCTGCACCCAGGTAAGGTTAAGGGCATGGAGGTGCTAAGTGGATAGGCCCCGATGTCTCAGGCCCCTCCAGGTTCTAAGACTTCGGATGGAGAGAACCAGTAGCATCCTACACCTCCACCCAAAGCAGCACTTACAAAGGGGCTGATCAAGGTCAACGCAGCCTAGAAATCCTTTGGACAAAATTTTCTTCAACTTTTTCTGGGGGTTAGCTCACAGGAGAAACCCTGCAGCAGAGAGGAGTTGCTAGGCAGTGGGGTGGAGTGGCAAGAGCATCTTGGTAAAACAGCCATCCCTTCTGCAAATTGGGCAAAATATCTCACCCCACACTATAGACCCTGTGGGTATCCTCAGAAGAGTAAGAGCATGCTACAAAGACATCATGCCACAATGTGGCCCAAGCGTGATGCCATTTCAGATCCTCCACAGCCAAAATTCAAACATGCAGTATTCTCACATGTATAGATCTTCTTTTTAAAACTGCTTTCTTTTCAAAGGCACCTAATTCAACTGAATTATCATATAAACCATTCTTGGAAATGTACTACTTTCCTAAGGTGCAAAAAAGCAGAACAATATGTGTGTGGGGACCCTAGGGACGGCATTAGAGGAGTCTGATCCTTCCTTTCCTCTGTCTCCTCTCTCAACTGCAACATGCCAGACACTGCTAACTCAAAGTGCAAGGAGAAAATTTCCGATCCATCTGTTAAGAGGCACTTTGTATAATCAAAAAGCAAATAGACTAGACACAATGGAAATCTAAAACATTTTTAAAAGAGAAACCATTTCTTCTGAAGTTTCTACTCAAGTACTTTACCACGGAAGAAGGAAAAACATGCAATTGCAATAAATATGCCGGTCCAGGGCCCTGATGTTCCTAGAGTGCTATAAGTATACCCATTAGACTGCAGTCTGTCACTGAAGCCCAGAAGAGGAGGCTGAGGGCAGGAGCCAGAGCTGCAGGGAGCTATTCATCTACCGAGATGTCAGACCAAAGCAAGTATTATTCATGGAAGAGAATCTGCCAGAAGGGTTTCAAAGTCCCCAAATACACTAAATAAAGCTAGGTGATTTTATGCTACAACTACTGGAATTCTTTCTAAATTTTTAAGAACTTTGAAAGTTCTAAAGATAGTGTTAAATTAAAATGTGGACAGGACATGTAGAATCATTGGGCAGGCAAAGTCAATTGGGCTTCATAAGTGACCTTAATTTGACTTGCAATCATGGGTACATATTGAGTCATTTCTGCTAAATGTCTAGGTTAAAAAAAAAAAACAAAAAAAACGGAACTTAGGCTCCAACAAATGGAAGCAGGCAAAAAAAAAAAAAGAAAGAAAGAAAGAAAGAAAACCAAAAAACTCACATAATAGCACAGGACAATTAAATGTTTTCTTTGCTTTACTTCTAGGTTCATACTCTAAAAACCTCACCCTGGCATTCAATCTATGGAACTCCTAACCTGCTTCTCGTCTGGAGCTGCCCAATTCATGAATCATTGTTTGCTCAAATAAATTCTTTAAATGTTTACAGTATCTCAATTTACTTTTTAACAATGGCAAACTCCACATGTAATGGCTGCCCCTATCTTATCAGCTGTCAGAGCTCCATCACTTGACCCAGCACCCAGCACCCAGTGGGGCTCCATCAGGATTTACTGAATCCATCCAGAAACTGCTGTGGGAAGACCAGTGATTAACAAGCTGTCTCATTCCATCTCCTGGTGGTAGTGTAGGAGAAAGTGAAAGGGCACAGATCCCAGGAACTGCTTCCCAAGGAGTACCTTGAAAACTTGGGCCCACAGGGCTAAAGTTGGAGGATGGTCCCTAGGATCCAGGGGGTAGAGTGGGCACATATATGCAAAGATACAGTGGCCTTGATAGGTCCTTGAGATTGAACAAGAGCAGCATGCTACAGCCTCCTGGCCCCCAGAAAGGTATTAACTGTGCTGGAGCCTCAACCTGCTGCCCTGCCCATTCTTTGGCCACTGACAGATGTGAAGGCTCTGGTATCACACAAACAGCGGGGACTACCAGGTCAAGAAAGCAGCACATGCTTTAACCTTACTGAGCAGCTTGACCCAAGCCAATCCCTTCTGGCCCCAAAGTTCTCACGTTCAGTCCTTGCCATTTCCCACGTACATAAATGATGGTGCTCTAGAAGCATTCTGCTTTATGTATGGCAAACTCACCAGTCCTTCCTTGTTCCTTGTCCCAAACACTACTGATACGCTAGAATAACTGGAATACTAAAAGGCAAGCTCCATGGAGCAAGAAGGCCCTCAAGCTCTCCCATCAGTGCCTGGCACACAATCCTCAGGGTATAATAAGCATTTGTTGAATGTCAAGGGAATGAATAAAAAGATGGATGTTATATTCTTTGAAATCTTTTCCTTACCAAAAATATATATATATATTTTTTAATCAAAAAGCAAACAAGCAATTTTCAGACTAGGAACAATGGAAATCTAAAACATTTTTGAAAGAGTAACCATTTCCTCTGAAGTTTCTACTCAAGTACTTGCCCATAGAAGAAGGAAATTATATATATACATATATATGTATATATATACATATGTACACACACACACATATATTTGGTACTGGGGACTGAACCCGGGGTGCTTTACCACTGAGCCACATCCCTTAGGGCCTTGCTAAGTTGCTGAGACAGGCCTGGAATTTAAGATCCTACTGCCTCAAGCCTACAAGTGTACACCACCATGCCCAGCTCCTTACCAAGTTTTTAATGTGTAATTTTAAAGTAAATATACAAACAAGATCTTGTGGAACCTTCAAGGTAAATGGGCCAGGAAACAAAGGATAAAAATTAGAAGACATTAGGGTCGGGGGCTCGTCCTCCAACACCCCTACAGCCTGACAAGATTTCTCAATAACTGTATGAGGGCGTCTACAAGAAATGAGGCCCACTCCTCTTGTGTCCCCAGGGAATGCGAAGAGTAAAGAGAGACAGCCTCGAGAGGGTACCAGGCTACATCTCCATGAGGCCAGAGTTATAGGATCCTACCAGGCCACCATCCAGACTCCTCAGCCTGAGCCCTCCCTCCTCACCTACCTCCTACCCAAGGTAATGAGATGCTGGCAGCCACATCTCAGGGCTCTATACAGGATGCTGTCTGGGGCTGGAAATGGTTCCTGAATATAATCCAGTCCTGCATGGAGACAGGAACCTAGTCAGCCTCCTCACAGATTCTAAAACTCTTCCTGTTCAGGCCACAGCTTCTGCTTTTCAGATTACAAAGCACAAAAAGACAGATCTTTAAATAACTAATGCTTCCTAATCCATAATATGTTCTCAGAAAACAGCAAGTCTCTCCTCGGCCCTTCCATGGAATGGCCTGGCTCTCCACTTGTCACAAAATGGAAGGGAGGCAGCATCTCTGTGACCCAAATACCCACTCTGGAAACACTTCTGGGCCTTCCAATTAGGAAAAAAAGAATCTAAAATAATTTAATATCTAGCCCATTTCATGGAAGTCAAATACATCAAGCAAATACACTATTAAAAGGCAACCGATATGAAACTTAAAATTCAAATAGATGCAGAAACGTAAGTGAAAAAAATGAAAAACTCCAAAAAATCATTTCATCATTACATGGGATTTCCAAAAGTAATGCTCTTGAAATCTCTTTTAAAACAATATGTTCCAACTTCCCACTAATCCAAATTACTCTGGTGACGTCTGGTTTTAGCATCTTGCTGCAAATATGCAGCCTCATTATTTCACTTGGAATGGTAATAACACGGAAGCATCTATTTCCATCTCTCCATCACTAAAGCTAACATGAACCTATAATCTTCATGGAAACAACTCCATTTCTGATTAGGATCAGAAACATTTCCAGCTGAGCTCAGGACAGCCTAGAGGGACTTTTCCCAAGGCCATGGCACATGTGTGGGTGGGCAAGAGGATCACTGCCACAGTGTTTTCTTTTCTTTTCTTTTCTTTTTTTTTTTTGGTACCAGGGATTGAACTCAGGGGCACTCGACCACTAAGCCACATCCTCAGCCCTATTTTGTGTTTTATATAGAGACAGGGCCTCACTGAGTTGCTTAGCAGCCTTGCCATTGCTGAGGCTGGCTTTGAACTCACGATTCTCCTGTCTCAGCCTCCCTAAGTGCTGGGATTACAGGCTTGAGCCACCGCCCCTGGCTTGCCACAGTGTTTCCTTAAATGTGAAACATTTTGTGAATGGCTTAAGCCATGTGTATTTTAATTTAAAAGCTCCGTTAGAATGAGGAGAGACAAAGAATCCATACATAGCTCCAGAGAGAACAAGGGAATATTATTAATCACAGCAATGTAAATGAGATTGGGGGCAGCAGGAGGTGAGTGTGCTGAATGAAACTCCTTCCATGGTGACCCCTGAGTAACTGTGGTGAGTCTGGGTACCTTATCTCTACCATGCAGGCAGCAGGCCACCACCACCACGCCTCATGCAAATCGTGGGTGCTGTTCCTAAGCACAGGCGAGTGAATGTCTTATTGGTTCAGGAGAAGCAAAATGATCCAGGGCTGGTCATTGTGCTTTCTTCCCAACAAGACCTAATGGCTGTTGTCCTTCCTGGGGATCCTGTTTGCCTGAATAAAGTAAGAGGGTGGCCAGCAAAATCCAAACTGTTCTGCTCCACGGGCTTCACCCTACTGGATCAGAACTCAGTACATCACCATTAACAAGCCAAAACTGAAGAATCCATGGGCCGCCTTTTTTTTTTTTTTGGTACCGGGGACTGAACTCAGGCGCACTCAACCACTGAGCCACATCCCCAGCCCTATTTTGTGTTTTATGTAGAGACAGGGTCTCACTGAGTTGCTTAGCACCTCGCCATTGCTGAGGCTGGCTTGGAATTTGCGATTCTCCTGTCTCAGCCTCCCTAAGTGCTGGGATTACAGGCTTGAGCCACCGGGCCTTCTTGAAGGCATTTATATGAAGTCAAAATCAAAATCACATCATCTTAGGATTCTTTTTAAAAAAACATTAATTGATCAATGTTTCTTATTGTAAAACCTGGAAGATGTTTAAAAGAAATACTTACTGAAAAGTCAAAAAATGTAAACATTGATTTAGTGACCCTTCTTTTTGGAAAAACAGAACACTGGATGACATAGGGATGTTTTCTGAAAATCAAGATCTTTAGCCCTTGAAGCTCTAAATATTTGGGTTTTAAATTGCAAATTTTTAATTCCACTATGGAATCAAAAATGCAAATTATCTTAGGTGAATACACTATTAGATGAAACAAATATAAAACTAAAATTTCAAATGGATGCAGCTAGGCAAGAAAAAATAAAAAGAGAAAAATAATTTCATTGCTGAATAGTATTTGCAAGGTGCTATTCTTTTTTTTAACTTTTTTTAGTTGTAGATGAACACAGTATCTTTATTTTATTTATTTATTTTTATGTGGTGCTGAGGATCAAACCCAGTGCCTCATGCATGCAAGGCAAGCGCTCTACCACTGAGCTACATTCCCAGTCCTGCAAGGTGCTATTCTTGAGCCCTATTGTGGATCTAATGTCCAGGAAACTGCCGTGGTGCAGTGGGATAAGTACTGACAGAGAAGAGTGGTGGAGCTTGTGCTCCCAACTACACTGTGATGTGGAGGTGCCCCAGGGTGAAAACTCCTTTCCTGCTCCCCTCCACAGGGAGGGGAATGCCCAGATCCTCATTCCTTGGACACAAAACATTAAAGAGTTTGCTGCACGATGCTAGTCCCATCTGGATGAGGCAGTACATTAATTGATTGTCCACCATTAAGATTTTTGGCAGGAATGATTGTGCCAGGTATCATTACCCCACCCATCACTGAGCACCTCTCATTTCCTGCCTGTTGCTTTTGGATACCTTATGCCATGGTCTACTTTCAATGCCCTACTCGCC
Source organism: Geosciurus inauris (assembly GCA_004024805.1). Lineage (NCBI taxonomy): Eukaryota > Metazoa > Chordata > Mammalia > Rodentia > Sciuridae > Geosciurus > Geosciurus inauris. The sequence continues at coordinate 68,762 of PVHX01003786.1, forward strand.
CAAGGACAGACACCTCTGGCTCAGCTTTACTAGGCAAAGTGACCAATGTACCTGACAAATGGTCAGTCAGTTGCCGTGCACAGCCCTAAAGAAATGAGACTATTGCTTACTCAGACTGAGAGAATCAAGTGCCAAAAGGGCCTCTATGAAGAGTTACAGTCCCTGATCTGGATTTACCCATGGCACTGGCAAACCTTTTCATTGTTTCCAGTTTTAATTCTTCTCATAGTTATTCCAACTCTCTAATTTTTTAACTGTATTTCTGAGTATATCTATTTGAGACATGTATTGACCTTCTCTTCTGAGAGGTGAGCTTTAGAGGTGAGGGGCTTCCACGCTCTGGTGCAATTAACCATGATCATACTAGCTCTTGCAAACAGTGAGGCACTTTGTATTCTTATCAAAAGCACTAGGAAGAAATAGCTTCCATTCAATTCTTAGAACAGAGAGGCATCCTTTGGAAGTCCCAGGACCACACTCCTTCAGAATGGATACAGTTTCTCTATAGACAACACTTTTTTTTTCTTTGTGGTGCTGGAGATCGAAACCAGGGCCTTGTGCAAGTGAGGCAAGCACTCTACCAACTGAGCTATATCCCTAGCCCAATAACATCTTTCATTTTAACTCTGCAAAACTCAGGATATAAGCTGGCCCTAACTAGCATGTCGCTACTACTCTTTGATGGCAGGAACTAGTTCCTGCTCCTGTTTGCAACGTCTGGATTCAGCACCAGACTCCAATGTCTGTGAGAGTTCAGTGCATGCCTATTCAATGCAGGAGTAAACAGGGTCTTCTCAGCCTGTCTTCCCCACTATGGAGGATAATGTCACCACAGAGATCATGAGCAGCCAAGATTGAGTCTTCCCTTGGGTCTTCAGTGTTTTATATCATGTGAGATACTCTTGATGCCTGACGGACGAAGGAATAAACAAAATGTAGCAAACACAAACAACAGAATACTATTCAGCCTTAAACAGAAAGGTTAGATAGGAGCAAGAAGTCCCAGTGCACTATTGCATAAAAATAATGTACTGTATGTTTTTAATGCTACAAAGGATTTTTTAAAAAATGTTTTATCATAAAGAAATGATAAGTGTTTGAGGAAACAGACATGTTAACCATGATCTAAACATTACACAATGTATACATGTATGAAAACATCACATGGTATCCCATTAATTCATTATGTGTTGAAGTGTCAATTAAAAATACATTTTTAAAACAGGAAGGAAATTCTGACACATGCTACAACACGGATAAACTTTGAGGACATTGTGCTAAGTGAAATGAGCAAGTTAGAAAAGGACAAATACTGTATGATTCTACTCACATGAGGTACCTAGAGTGGTTGAATTCATAGAGACCGAAGGTAGAATGGTGGTTGCCAAGGGCTGGGGGAAGGAGAAACGGGGAGAGATTATTTAATGGGAACAGACTTCCAGTTCTGCACAATGAGGAAAGCACTGGGGCAGGGGTTGATGGCTGCTCAACACTGTGAATATACCTAATGCTACAGAATTTAATACCTTAAAGTGATTCAGATGGTAAATGTCCTGTTATATGTATTTTACCACAATTTTGTAAAATTAAGAAAGCAAAAGTATTGTTGACTTATTGGAGAACAGAAGAGGACTGAGTCAATCTCGTGAGTGATCCTCCCAAAGAGTTTCCTCCATCAATGAGCCTGGATCATCCCCAAGAGAAGCTGCTGTCTAAAACCTGAGTGCACTGGCTTTCCAGGGGAGCCAGTGGCTACCTATAGGAGGCAGAAGCCAGAGAAGTGAGCCCATGTCTGCTTTGAGTTTGAAGACAAAACACTTTCTTATCAAGATCAGAATGTGCTGCCCTTTCCATAGCCAGGCAGCACAAGGCCAGGGGCTGGGGAAAACCAAGAGGTCCAGCCAGATAATGAACCTCGGAGAGGCCAGAGGTATAATCTATAAACACATAAAAGGATATTTTCACCAATGGCAAAGTAAATTTCCTTTTAATAACATGAAGGGTTTTGTGTGTGTGTGTGTGTGTGTGCGCGCGCGCACGCGTGCACGCACACGCATCAGTGTGTGTTTTTGATTTTTGTGGTGCTGGGCATCAAACCTATGGCTCTGGCATGCCAAGTAAGCACTTTCCACTGAGCTACATCCCAGCTCTAACATGAAGGCTTTTAAACACACATTAGAAATGAAAGGGCTCAAAACAGGGGAGGGCGGGGGCTTCTGTCTAGTGGTACACATAGGGCAACTCAATTGTTCTTCATGCGGAATCAACATCAAGAGATTTTGGGAGCATGACTCTTTGGTACTTGGGCAACTGGTGATCTTTGGTCCCAGAGCCCTTTATTTTTTCATTGTGAGAATGAAAGAGGATGAGGTGGAGACAGACTTAATGATCTATCATGGCTTTCCCATGATATTTGCCAAAAGCAATGGAAGTAGTCAGGGGTTCTACAACATGAAGTGTTAGAGGAATAACAAATTGAAAAGTTTTCTTTCACAGGCTCAAGTGTCACTTTTGTCAAAAAACTAGAAGAGTGGCCAGGTACAGTATAATTGCAGCAACTCAGAAGGCTGAGACAGGAACATCACAAGTTTAAGGCCAGCCTCAGCAATTCAGTAAAACCTTGTGTCAACAAATAAAAAGGGCTGAGGATGTGGCTCAGTAGTAAAGCCTCCCTGGATTCAATCCTCAGGGAAGGAAAGAAGGAAGGAAGGAAGGAAGGAAGGGAGGGAGGGAGGGAGAGAAAAAGAGGAAAGAGCTCTCTTCTGCATATGTCAACAGCCCAGGGGCAGCCCCCTTCAGGGTTGGTTTAAACAGAAAATACAGCATCTGCATCTGCTCCTCTGGGGAAAGGCAGATTTTACAGCTCTCCTGGGTTTCAGCTGCTCAGATGTCCATTCATTCCACAAACACTTTGTGAGCCAGCCTTGAGAAAAAGTCATGAGCACTCATATGGATGATGGGACACCTTTGCTGGACCTGTCCCAAGCCCGATCCCAACACACTGATGCCCACAAAAGCAAATCATTCAGTGCAGAGACCCCACGATGACTATCTCCCCCTGGCACTTCTACCTGACTACCCATTTGAGAACACATCTGCCAACACAGAAGCCCATCCACAGCTGCTCTGCCTTGTTCCTGCTGAAGGCTAACAGCAGAGCAACTCTGCCCTGAATGTGAAATGTTTTTGGACAACAGAGTACAATAAAAGCCATGTGGGCCTTTGAAGTCATACTTAGGGTTCCCCTTGGCCCCCACTTCCTGGGCTGTGGCTGGCCTGTCCCACCACAGCCCTGGGAGATGAGCCAGGATCTGCAGGCCTCTGTGGGGCACAACTGTGAGGCAGGCTTCAGCTATGCATGCTGCATTAAATGAGGGGAAAATGGGCTATTGTGAAGAGAGTCACAAGAAGGCAGTTAAAGGCTGTCACAGTCTACTCATTCAAAATAAAACCTATCCCATTAGGGACACTGTAATTGCAGCCCATTTCCAACACTCCACTGTGTAAGGCCGAATGTTGGAAGATAAGGGTTTAAAATTGAAAATCAAAGAGCCGTTGCTCAGTTTCATACTCAGAAAATGAGGTACACATAGGCAGATATTAAATTTACCCACATGAAGATGTGCCCTAGACCCACACCAAGAATCCTGAAAGTTGCTTTACAGATTGCTCACTCTCAGGCAACACACAATAATATAAATAAGTCCTTGATAATGCCACACTGGTTGAGTGGCTGGATTCTATCAGAGCTGTCTCTCATTACTGAGTGCCTGACAAGGTTAATCCCACTGTCATGCAAAGCTATGTGCCCCTTTTTACAAACTCTAAAATCCACTCCAAACCCAAACTGGAAAGAAGAACTCAACTGAATAGCATTCATACGCAGGAAATGTGCTCTCCTGGGAAAATGGAGACCCAGATGTCAGACAGCCAAGTCTTTTGCCTCCTGGACCCATCCAGAAAGTCAGGTCTCTCTGGAAAACAACCAGCAACACACAGAGCCTCAGGGATGGGGCATCCATATTCAGGCAAATGCACTCAATGCACCAGGAAACAAAAGGCCCATGACTGACCACAGCTGCTGTTCAAGATTTCAAAGCTGGAGGGAGGAGCCTGAAGTGAATAGACCCTCAGCCTACAGACAGAGAACTGCAGGCCACTGAGCTCATGACATCCCACAGTCAGCTGGGCTGGAAGGAGGGGCCCCCACCTCAACTGTCCAGTGCTCCATGACATCGCTCCCCCTTCCTCTGCTAATGGTGTTTTATCTACATGGGACTAACCTCAGGTATAAAAAAATACTTCACACTTAATTTGAAAACAGGCAGTTTTCAGTAGCACGTTAAGAGATTGCCAAATTGATCCAGTACATACGTCTCTAATCTTGTGGTAAATTTCACCCTTATGACTCATTCCCAAAGTCAAGCATATTAACTCATAAAAATGCCTCCTTGGAAGCAGGTGATTGATTTCCTACTGGGAGGTCCTGCCACTTAACCGTTAAGCACTGAAGGCCTTGGAGTCAGAGAGGGTTCAAATCTCCCTTCTGCCACTCCTAGCACTTACACATGCTGCATCTGCCCCATCTCTTGCTAATTCTGCAGATATCTCCCCAGGCGTCCTGTGTCCCAGGAGCCAGCTGTGTCCACAACTGCACTTCCAACTCCCTCCAACCAATCTCCTGGTACCACAGGCAGAGCGGCTCTTTTGCTGGTTGTTCCTCCACACAGCTGGTCTGGCTTGGCCTCTATCTGCTCTGAAGACATCATGAACAGCCCTTCCATCTCTTCCCAGCCACACACCCTCCTCTACAAGCAAAGGCACAGGGCCTGAACAAGGTCCAAAATGGAGTTTCCAAGGGGCTAGAACAGGGAATGGATTTCTGGCAGATGGAATGGTAAAAAACAAACAAAAACTCCAGGCCAGGATCTACACCTCCAGGTAGATCTACCCCTCCCTCTCCTCTCAATCAGACTTCTGATGTCCTGGGCCTGGACCACCCACTGGGAAGTCTGACACCCACCCCCCAACGCAGACCACCAATAGAGGGCAGCATTGGAGCCATGTGTCCCTACTATTCCCAATCTGGTTGGAACAGGATTAATTTATCTCAACACCCACTCACAAGCTCCCAAGGTGACAAGCACTGATGAGATCATCATGAAGGTGCCAGGTTGGCTGCTTTATCTTATGAAGTGAGAAAATGATATCCTTCATCACACAGACACACATTATGAACCAGTATTGATAGCTATAATGCTCTCCACAAAGATTCTAGATGAAAATAGTGAAAAATGGCACAAAAGAGGTCTATGATGTGCAAAATAACTTAGAAATCTAAACTAACAAGAGTGGCTCCCTATCGCTTGTCAGAGGGAATACCAAGAACACACAGCGATAGGCAGCCTTGGCAGAGTGGGCATTCCAAGGCCAAGGGTACTGCATAAATGAGAGGAAATGACTGAGGGTGACATCTGTGACCAGCATCACAGATTCCTTGGTCCCCCAGGGCCACGGGTTCCTTGTGGGAATTCAGTGGCACAGTATCTCTTGGCACAGTTGGTGTGGGATCTTCTCTCAACTAATTTGGCCAAACACCATGCTTCTCTGCTGGGGACCACCTTCCCGACCCTCCACAGCCACCACCTCACCTGTGCTGGCCCCACAACCTGCAGAGGGGAGCTCTGAGAAGCAGTGCTGCATCTGGTGCTCCCATTCCACCTCACTCCACTTGCCCATGACCCCACAGGGTCCCCCATCAATTTGGGGGAAGAGGCAGAAGCCACCAGCAGCTGCCAGCCTGCTGGGTGGGACTTTCTAGCATCATCACTACCACGTGCACTGACATTATCTGAGGAGACACAGTCCTTGGAGCCCCCTGCTGGAAGGCCAAGCAGAGAACAAGCCACCTTCTCTAAGACCCAGTGGTTGAGCACCCACCAGAAAGTTCTGGTGGAACCACTACCCTTGCCTGGAGAAGCCTTTCCACAAGACCTCTCTCCTTCAGCCCACTCTAACTACATGGAAAACATCACCTCTACTGACCTCCAGCTTGCTCCCAGGATGACTGAATGGCCTGGGGGGCTGCAGAACACTCAAAGGCTCCAGTTAAAGGGTTGGCTCACTGAGTGTGAAGCAAAAGGGCCATTCTGAGGGGCCACAAAGACCCTAGGAGCTCATAGACAACTAATCAAGACTCCCACCCCCAATAACACAAAGGCATAAATATCAGAAAGGAAAAGTCAATGTTAAAAAATGGTTTCCTAGCCGGGCGCAGTGGCTCAAGCCTGTAATCCCAGCACTTAGGGAGGCTGAGATAGGAGAATTGCGAGTTCAAAGCCACCCTCAGCAATGGCGAGGTGCTAAGCAACTCAGTGAGACCCTGTCTCTACATAAAACACAAAATAGGGCTGGGGATATGGCTCAGTGGACGAGTGCCCCTGAGTTCAATCCCCAGTACCAAAAAAAAAGGTTTCCTGATCTGATCTGAAAACCCAAGAGGAAAAACCAACAAGCCACTTAAGCAAATGAAGAGATGTAAACAAAGTTCCAGTCCCAATATCCCAAGGTCAACAGCTCTCCTACCCACCAGCCATAATCAGCTAGAAGGGCAGGAAAGAGAGGGTCACCTCAGTGATGACAGCAACACTGGCCATAAAATCTAACTGGAAACATAACAAGAAACATGTCAAACCCATGAGTAAAACAATAAGACACTAGAGAAGGAGGTAAATAAATCAAATATCCAGATCAGAGGAAAACATTAAAAAACATGTCTTCTCCCCTAAATAAACCTATGAAGCCATGCCAAACAAAGTCCCATTCAGATTATGAGATGAATTTTACTTATTCCAAAGTTTATCTAGTTGAAAAAAAATATATGAGAAAGGTTAGAAGAAGACAGAAAAAGAAGAAATAACCTGTTCAGATAATGAAGAACAAGCTGGATGTGGTGGCACACACCTGTAATCCCAGCGGCTAGGGAGGCTGAGGCAGGAGGATCGTGAGTTCAAAGGCAGCCTCAGCAAAAGCAAGGTACTAAGTACCTCAGTGAGACCCTGTCTCTAAATAAAATACAAAGTAGGTCTGGGGATGTGGCTCAGTGGTCAAGTGCCCTAGTTCAATCCCCAGTACCAAAAAAAAAAAAAAAAAAAAAAAAGATGATGACGAACAGCCACAAGTCATACCATGATATTTCTTCAAAGATGGGCCAGACATACAATGATGCTTCCATAAGATTCTATGGCCCAGTGACATTCCAGCCATCTCAGTAAGCACACTCAATGATGTTCTCACAAGGACAACAAAAAGTCACAGTAACTTAAACAGTAGATATTGACATAAGAATAAATTAGAAAGGAACGTCCAGAAATGCAGGAGGAACAACCAGAACACAGTAGTAACTACGCATGCTCTAAATGTACAAGCCCTTTGGTTCTATGACAAACATGAATCTCAAGACAGAGAGGTAAGGACTAGTGGGTTTAACTCAGTGGAAGAGCCAATGCTTAGCACACACAAGGCCCTGAGTTCAATCCCCAGCATCAATACAAAAGAAGAAAATCAAAACAGAGATATAAAGATGACCCATTAATAAATGTTATTGGGAAACTGAATGTTCATATAAAAAAATTTGTATCCCTAATCTGTACCATATCTAAAAATAAATTCCAGATGAATAAAAGATGTAAATGTAAAAAAAAAGTCTGAACTATCAAATATTAGAGAAAATATATGAGGATGTTATATGCACTTGGGGTAGGAAAGTCCTTTCTCTAAGCTAAGATACAAAATTCAAAAGCCAAAGGGATATCAACAAAGTACAGGAAAGGGATGGGGGGGCATTACAAGTGATATTGGCCAAACTGTATTTTGATATTGTGTGCATGTACAAATATTTAACAACAAATCCCACCATTGTGTACAACTATAATGCACCAATAAAAAATGTGAAAAAATTTTAGGAACCATAAAAGAAAAGTTTGACAGATTTGACAACATAAAATTCCAAAGTTTTGCATTGCCAAAAATGCCTTTTAAACAAAGTCAAAGGATGCAAAGACATCTGGGAGAAAATATCTGCAATGTATACAGCAAAGAGTAATAACCCTCGAGTACTAAAAATGGCAATAAATCACCACAGAAAAGCTGGACATGTCAAGAGAAAAGCAGGCAAGAATACAAAAAGTAAAAAAGAAAATTCAAATTATTATTATTAAGGAAATGAGAAACAGCTCTTTATCATTTGTGACTTTAAAACACACAAAATGAAATACAGTAATCCACTTTATCTTGGAGGGATATATTGCGAGAGCCCCAGCGGATAATACTCAGGCTAAAACCATGCATATTACTGAACCTTACATAAACTATACTTTTTTTCCACTACATAAATACCTATGAAAATTTTTATTTATAAATTAGGCACAGTAAGAGACTAACCACAATACTAATAATGAGGTAGAACAATTATAACAGCATGTCTGTAATAAAAGTTATGTGAATGTTGTCTCTTTCTCTTGAAAGAGTCAAAACAAGTATTACTATCTTAGGACTACAGTTGACAGCAGGTAACTGAAACTAAGGAATGTGAAAGTGCAAATAAGGGGGTCTACTATAAGCTGTAACATTATATGCACAAGACTGAGTGAAACTGCATCAACTGATGGTGTCCACTTGCCATGCACAACTGATAGGGGATGAGGTTTAAGACCATCAATGCTTGGAATGGGTAAGGAATCAAATTACATTATTTATACAGGTTTAGGACCAGAGGTGCTATGGGTTTTTTTTTTTTTTGGATTTTGGAATATATGCAGATACATAATGGTATATCTTAGGATGGGATCCAAATCTGAACACAAATTTCACTGATGTTTCAAATACATGCTATACATATGGCCTAGAGGTAATTTTATACGTTATTTTTAAATTGTATACTATCTTATATTTTGAATAATTTTGTGCACAAAGTTTGCATACATGAGATCAGGGATGGAACTGTCCACCTCTGGCATCATGTTGGTACTCAAAACATTTCAGATTTTGGAACATTCAGATTAAGGTGGCTTAAATTGTAATTTGATCCCATGTTGTTGAAAAATGTTAAAAGTAATAATTATGTATGTATTCATATAAAACATAAGCAAAATATTTCCATAGAAATTTAAAAATGAAGACCCTGTACTAAATGGTTAACAATGGTTGTCTATGCAGGGGTTAAATAGGGTGAAGGGGGGAAGGGCTTTCATTTCCTTCATTATGTATTTCTGTAAAGTTTGAATTTTTGTTATGATTGCATAGTAAATTCATAACCAGAAAAAAATGTAAGCAAGAAAAAAAATCTGCTCATGCAAAATCAAAGACAAAGGACTCTTGGGTCTAAAATATGAGAGACACCTGCCCCTGTTAAACAGGGTACTCCTGGACCCCAACTCTACTGCCAGAAAAATGGCTATCTCCTCTGGAGATACAAGATAATTGCTAGAAGGCATGATTTTAAAAATAGAGATGTCAAATCTATTTATTTTCATTATTAGCTCTTTTATTGTTAGATAATGAAACAATACACAAAATCTCTGCCTCTCAGTCGACAGCATGTACCAAAAAACCTGCTCAAAATCACTTCTCTATTTCATTCCATCCTTTCCATGTCTTTCAGAATCTTCAGATAGAGGGAAAGGAATGCTTACCCTCACTGACAAACAATGCAGCTGACCTAGAAAAAGGGGCTGGAGAAAGGTAGGCCTCCGTAGCACCTCCCCTCTCACTGGGGGTGATGGATGCTGCCCCCTCAGACCCTGACTGATCTCTGGCAGCTGCTGGTTTTGAAGACTTCTCAGTATTTGAGAACAAAACAAAACAGACAAGCACTTTAAAATTCATTACCAGAAGGTTCCCATGGAATGTGCTTCCGTGCATAGAAAATAATCCAGTCCATTTTTCCAAGAACTTGCTTCAAAGTCCAATTTTGGGGAATTGATGTAGATTGTTCCATTTTAAGTTCTTCAACCAGAGGAAATCTAAAAATTCTTCCTTCTAGCGCAACAGAGCAAATCCATGAATCTATTGCTTCTGCAAAAGGAGGACAAAGATCCTCCTGGGGCCACAGAATTCGGCAGCTTTTCCTGGATGCTCAGGGCAGCCAACAGCTCTGGGACATCGGGACACCAGGCCAAGCTTCAAAAGGCAGCCTGCAAGGTAGCCATCCAACTCAGACACACACCAGCAGTCCTCAGTGATTAAAGAAGAAGGGCTTAGTTTCAATACATTTGCCAAATAATCAGAAATAAAATGTAATTTTAAAATAAATAATCACACATGAGTCTAGGTTTCTGGCCAGCAGCCTACCCCTCAATGTGTGTGTATGGAGGAGGGGCAAGGTACTGATCAGAAAAGGAATGTGCCCCTGAAATAACTCAATACTACACCTGGCTTGCCTGGCACAGGAAGTCTCTGAAACTCTCCACAGGCTTCCCCACAAATTCTTGACTTCCTCTCAAAATACCACCAGCTAACCTTGGAGGAGGCACCAGCCATAGGAAGACTATGCACTATGAGGACTGAGGGCAGTTGAAATGCTGTTTGATAGACCCAAGCTCAAAGATATACCATCAAATGAGACACGGGGAAGGAGGGAGAGGAAGGCAGAGAGGAGGGGAAGGATGAAGAATGTACATGCAAGAGGGGCACAGTGGTGCACACCTGTAATTCCAGTGGCTAGGGAGGCTGTGGCAGGAGGATTGCAAGTTCAAAGCCAGCCTCGGCAACTTAGTGACACCCTGAGCAATTTATTGAGACCTTGTCTCAAAATAATAAATAAAAAGGGCTGGGGATGTGGCTCGGTGGTTAAGCACCCCTGGGTTTAATCATGGTATTGAAAAAGAAAGACTGCAAGGGAAAAGGAGGGGGGGTGGGGGTAGGAAAGATGGTGGAATGAGATGGACATCACTACCCTAGGTATATGTATGAAGACACGAATAGTGTGACTCAATCTTGTGCAAAACCAGAGAAATGAAAAATTGTGCTCCATATGTGTACTGTGAATTGAAATGCATTCTTCTGTTTAAAATAATAAAATAAATTTTAAAAAGAAAAAAGAAAGACTGGAAGGACGGGAAGGAGGGGAGAGAGGAGAAGAAGGAGAGGGAGAGAGGGAAGAGAAGATAGGAGGGAGAGAAAGCCAGGAAGGAAGATCTTCCCTCTCATACTGTCAGTGGGCAATTAAACATTTCTGCAGGTCAATCTGAAGCCATACTATTTTGCCCAACAATTCTACTTGGGAAAATTTATCATAAAGAAACAATCATGAGTATCTGAAGGAAGGGAAGGGGGGAAAAAGGGAGAAAAGAGAGAGGGAGGGGAAAGGGAGGGAAGGAGGAAAGAAAACAGCTACAAGGACATTTATTACAGCCTGGTTCACAGCAGGAAAACATTCTCCACCACTCCAGCATCTAATCCTGGGGGCTGGTTCACAGAGTGATAGTACACACTCAGTAGGCTGGGTGTAGGAGAAAACTTCCATGAACGTGGACAGAGGCTCTTGATACATGATGGAGGAGAAAGGGGTCTGGCAGTTATGTGCATTCAAGCACAGTTAATGAAACCCATAGAACAACGGGCCCTGGTGGGAAGAACTAGGTGTCTCAAAGTTTTTTCTTTTTGTTTATCTTTATTTTCTAATGCACTGAATTTATATGTAAGTAATAAGTAAAATAATGCTTTTAAAAGAAAAGTTTTTCATGCCAAAAACTGCTTTAATGCTCAAGTGAACTAAAGCATATGAAATTGCCTATATTTGGCATTAAAAAATAGCAAGTTTTATATCCAACTGATTTTGTTAAACAATCCAGTGGTAAAGACCTTCAGGAATCATTTCCTCTGACTGGCTCAATGAGAAGTAATGGTCTAGTCTAGGGTCCCTGTGTTAGTCAGATTTCTGTAACAAAATGCCTGAGGTAATTAACTTATAAAGAGAAAAAAGTTATCTTTGGCTTCAGTTTTGGAGCCACTCTGTGTCTTTGGTAGGCATGCTGGATGGCAATAGCAAACAAGTGGCAGAGCAAACTGCTCACCTGATGGCCAAGAAGTAAAAGATAGAAAAAGAGAAGTCAGGGCCAGGATCCCATAATCTCCATGTGGGGGAATACCTCCAACTATCTCAGGACTTTCCACAAGGCCCCATCTCTTAAAGGTCCAGAGCACCTCCAAACAGCACCACCTTTGGGACCAAGTCTCTAATACCTGGCCTTTGGGGAATACTTATCCAAACCATGGCAGTCCCTGACAATGTAGGTCTTGTGCATTCCACAGGGGCATCCCTTCCATCTCCAGCCCCACCACTCAACTTCACTTGCCCCATACCACACAACTGCCATGTGCCAAGTCCAGTCTCATTCATTACTCAACAAGGTCTTGCAAAGCATGTGCCATGGCAGCTGTAAGTGGAGGAGCTGGGGACCCACTGTCACACTGGATGAGAGGAGCAGGCTGGGTCCTGGCAAGCCTGTCTGACTCTCCATGAAACCCCAGCCATCCGTGCTGGCTGCATGACAACAGGCCTGCCCCACAAGGTCTCCCTCTCTTGTGAAGCTCATCCCTTCCCACTTCATCCTGTGCTTCTACCAAAACACAGGCGCTGACACTTACGCAAGTTAGAGAAGCTGAGATTACTTGAAGCCCAGGGTTTTAGCGGTGATCTTATGCTTTTTGTGTCTCCACCAGGTTGCCCTTTCTGTGGGGAACAAAGGGAATCAACCCCAGCATGGCCTCATCCATAAATCTTTAAAATGCCAGCCCAGTCCACATGACCTCAGTTCTCTTTGGCTTCCTCACTGGACCATCAATTGCATACAAGGCAGCTTTGGTCACCATTGTCTATTGTTACCCTCCACCCTAAAAAACTGCCTCTGGTCACTACCTGTGTGACTCCAGGGGCTGATCAGGAATAGCAGCAGCAATATTCAACACCCATTTTTGATGAATACAAAAAGAAGCAGAGGTCACCAGGCCAGTGAAACCTGGCTTGTGCCCCCAGAGAGTGTGCTCAGCCTCACAGATGTAGGATTCCCTGGGCTACTGATGTCAGCAACTGGGCTTCTGATTTTTCATGTTTGAAATCTTTCATGCTCATGCCACTGGGCTTCTTCATCCTGTGGATCACCCCCCAACACCTGGGCAGACTGCATCTGAGGAACTCATTATATTCAAGCATCCAGAAATTTGAGTCCATAGCTCATTCACGTTTCCTTGGTGTTTTCCTAATGGCCTTTTTCTGGTCCAGGATCCCATCCAGGACACCACATCACATGTAGTTATCATGTCTCCTCAGGGTACTCCTGGCTGTGATAGTTTCTCAGACTTTCTTTTTGATGACCTTGACATTTTTGGAGAGCTTCTGGGGAGATATTTTGTAGAATGTCCCTCAATGGGAATTTGTCTGAAGTTGTTTGGTTGGTTGTTGTTTTGTTTTGGTTTTGATTCTCAGGATGAGACTGAGGCTATAGGTTTGGGGGAGGAAAACCACAGCAGTGAAGCACATCCTATCGACTTAACTCACTGTTGGTATCTCCTTTGACCATGAGGCTGAAGCAGTGCCTGTGGGGTTTCTCTGTTTTCCCTTTGCACATTGTCCTTTGGGCAGAAGTCACTATGTGCAGTCCGCATTTGAGGAGTGGCAGTGATGCCCACCTGCTTTGCTCTCAGGTGGCTATGAGCCCCCATCAGTGATGGCCATTTCATTCAAGGCTGGATCCTCACCCTGCTGCCACGCCCTGCTCCAGCCCCACCTGGCTTTTGTCTTCTACCTCTCCACAAACACACACAGATCAACAGCTCCCTGAGGGTAAGGTCCAACCTTCCTCACACTGGTTTGTGTGTGTGCCAGAACCCAGCACGATGGCTGAGTTTTACACCACTCCTGAGAGGCCCTGGTCTCCCCAGGGTGACCAGGGAGCAGTTCTCAAGCCTAGCAAGATGAGAATGCACATGTCTAGACTCCTGAGCTGCATACATCACCACATACACAAAGCCCGCCTCCTAAAATCCCAACCACACTCAAGGCAATGACAGACCCTCCAGGAGCAGAAGAGCTTCCATATCACAAATAGCAGCCAAGAGACTCTGGGGACAGCCTGTGCCAGGCTGGCTCCCAACAAGACTGAGAAAATGAGGCCCACAGCAGAGCCAGCCCTCAGACCCCACACCTTGGGGACAACCACCCCAGGTTCTGCCTACCCACCACCCCTTGAATGCCCTTTCTGGCCCTCAGGCCATGCTGATGAAACTGTCGTGCTCCCAGGAGTAGGCCAAGAGTGCACCCAGAGCAAAGCTGGGGACATAGAATCTCTGAGGCCACAGAGACTCCTGTCACTTGTCACCGCCCTGCTTCACTCTCATCTCTTGGAAACAACTGCAGAAAAGACATGGAACAGAGCTGTGTCGTCTTCTCTAATTTTTGTGAAATTGTATAGAGCTGGTAAAACATCATTTGGCCATTTTTACTGAGCAGCTGCTGAGTTCTAGGCACTGTGCTGGGTGCTAGGACCCAGGGGCAACCCTAGTCATGGCAAGGCAGTGGATGGTGCTGGGACCCCTACTCAGGGATAGGGCAATAGATGATATGTATGTAGAAGAGGGAAAAGCCATAAAAATATAGCTTACTATACACACTACAGATTGTCATTCACAGCTTTGAGGGGAGAAGGCAGAGAAGCAAACACCTGCTTTCCACTGGGTGGTCATTCAGGACAGTGACATGCAAAAAGTCCCTAGAGGGTGACAAGACATGCAGATGGGGCAGAACATCCCAAACAGGAAAACAAGAAGCACCTGGAATTAGTGCTCAGGTGGTCCATCCTCACATTTGCAGAGGCAGCCTCAGCAATGGAGATCACAAAACCACCACATTCACAAATGTCACCAAACACACCACAGTAGCAAAATGCCAAGGTGACAGGGAAAGACCATCAGGGCAGCCCCCCTGGCTGCAAAGATGAAAAGACCACAGGGAAGCTCTGGTTGGAACACCATGACATGTCACAGAGTATAAAACAACTCTGAGTATGCAGCCAGGAAAGTGGGCTCTGGTATCCAACACATGGGACCCTCGAGAAGACCTGAGAGGTTAGAGAGGACATTTTCTAAAGATCCACTCAATGTTGCCACCACCAAGAGGCTGACATTATAAATAATGCCCACTATCACCTGGGAGAGAACAGCGCCTGTCACCCATTCCCACACAGAGCCATGCTATGGTCTGATGAGCCAGGAGAAGCCAGAGTCCAGCTGGGAAAGGCCTATTGCAAACACAGGCTCTGCTTTTGCCACCTCAGGATGTTGGCCCAATACTCATCTGAGATTCTACTTCCTTATCAAGAGACGGCCTAACAGCACTGAGTGCCCTCTCCCTGGAGCTCCTCTTCCAAACCAGGAGCAGCCTGGTAACACTATGCACAGACATCATGACTCGGAGCACACATACCACCAACTCAAAATCTACGGACACTATCATGGTCCTGTTGGGCTGCACCTCCCTCATGGGATGCTGAGGAAGAAGTGAGCTCATGTACAGGGGTGAGCTGCTGCTCAGGGAGTGCCGGCACACAGGATGTCCTGAGAATCCCGAAGCTTCCAACAGGCTGCCACACAACAGGACTCCTGCAAAGGTTTACATGACTCCATGGCCACAGTGGTAGTCACTGAAGCCGACTGTCTAGCCCATGAGGCCAAGGTGTCATGAGGTTAGCAGTCTCTGTCCCCTGCAGGCAGTAACACAGCCCCCCATTCTGGTGGCTCACAGCCAGGACAAGAGCTCTGAGGACAACAGGGGAAGGAGCAAAGTCCACTACGGTTTGGATAGTGTCCCATAAGCTAAAGGTTCAGTTACCAGCCCATGGCACTAATGATAATCAAAACCTTTAAGAGGTGAGGCCTGGCAGGAAGAAGTCAGGTCACTGGGGACCTGTCCTTGAAGGGGATATTGAGACCAAGACCTTTCCTCTCTCTCATTGCTTCCCAGCCACCACTGGATGAACTGGTAGAGATTTGCTCAACCACATGCTCCTCTAACACATGCTGCCACAGACCCAAAGCAACAGAGCCAAGCAACTTTGGACTGATAGCTCTGAAAGAATAAGCCAAAATAACATTTCTTCTTTTTAAGTTGATCAACTCAGGTATTTTGTCACAGTAATAGAGAGCTGACTGAGACAGAGCTCATGGATTGAAACAGCATGCCAGGGAAGAGCAGAGGAAAGACAAAATACATCTCTGGGGGCTAGGGTGATGAGACCCTGCCTGACCCTCCACCTATGATTCCGAGGCTGCCACAGTCACCAGATTGACCTAAAAAAGGAATTGTTCATATGCATTTGTTCCCTCTGATCATTCTAAAGCTTTTTAGTTTCTCACTCAATGTAAATCACAATATTTGATGCTTTAACATTTGGGTTATTTGTGTGATTTTCTTAAGCAGTATGCCTCCTTTTATATGCAGGAAGAAAAGCTCATTTCATCTAGATAATTTATTCATTCCAATTAAATCTGTATAGATCTTAGTATCTTTCTTGGGCTTTACATACCTTGGTCTCATTTAGAAAATACAGTTTGTATCTAAATATTAATAAGCATTCATTATAATAGCACAATTCAATTATCTTATATTAAATGTAATCTTGATTCAGATAGTACTGTTCCAGTAATAATATAAGCCATGAGTTGGTCAATTCAAAGTTTTCCTTGAAAATTCCAAGATGATGTACTGCTCTTTTTTTTTAAACTTTTTAATGAAATACAGAGTATATGTACAGAAAAGCTCCATATCCATATATTCATCCATGTAGTACATCCAGATTTTTTAAATGGAGGATTATTAGCACCTGCAGAATGTCTGCTGCCCCTCCCATGCCTCCTGTAATTACTATCTCCCAAAGACAACTGATTTTCAACACACCAGATGAAGTTGCCTGTTGACTTTCACATAAATGGAATCATGCAGCCTGGACTCTAGTGTCTAGGTATATTCACTTGACACTATGTCCCAGGATGCATCCATGCTGTGATATACACTTGTGGAGAGTTCATTCTCAGTTTGCTGTACAGTATCTATGCAGGAATAAATCTGTGTCTTGATCTACTGGTCTGATGGCCATCTAGCTTGTTAGCATTTTGGCAATTATTATCATACTGCTATGGACACTCTGGGTGTGTCTCTGAAGGAATATATCAGTTTCCATGGGCTGCTGTAACAAATTATCATGAAACTGGATGGCTTCAGATATACATTTATATTCTCATTTATATACTCTAGTTCTGGAGACTAGAATCTAAAAGCAGTTTCACTGAGTAGAAAGGTGTAGGTTGAGCCACAGTCCCTCTGGGAGGTGGTAAGAAGAATCCATTTCTTTCCTCATCCAATTTCTCATGGCTGCTGGTGTTCCTTCAGTCCTAACTGCATCACTCCCATCTCTGCCTCTGTGCTCATGTTGGCCCCTGTGTGTCCAATCTCCTTCTGCCTTTCTCTAGTGGTCACATGTACACTTTACTCAGTTTAATTGGTATTGGGACTGCTGGTCATAGAGTATATGTATATTTAACTTTAGTTGATCCTGCAGTTTCCCTAGCACTTGTGTAGGAATCTATGACCCAGTGAGTTCCAGTTGCTCCACATTCTCATTAACACCTGCCATTTGCTGTTCTTCTGATTTTAATCTAGTGGATGTGCGATGGTCTCACACTTCACAATTTATTTTGCCTCTCCCTAACAGTTAATGGGGTTGAGCACCTTTTCATTTCTTTATCAAACACCGTGTGTGTGTGTGTGTGTGTGTGTGTGTGTGTGTCTTTTGTTCCTTTCCTTATTAGTTTGTCTGCCTTTTTCTCACTACTTATATAGTGTATTATTATATTTTAAGTGACATGTTTGTTAAAAATAGCTTCCACTAAAGAATGTGGGGGAAACAAAAGTTTCTGGTGTCAAAAGTTTCTGAGATGTTAGGGCCAGTAGAGTCCAAGGGAGCAGTTGACATGAATCCTAGATAATGAACACCCAGAAGGGAGTTTAGGTCTTGGTCAGCTTGTACAGTTTCCAGTAAGGAATATTGTGTGATAGCTTGGGGACCACTGCCAGAAAATGGATGAGTGGGGTGAAAATCAGTCCCAAATTAATATCTTCCAAAATACCATAGCATGTCTGTCTCCCTTTACTTCCTGGCAACCAAACCTAAACCTAAAGGATGGCAAACTCTTGTTTGTAGCTCTACAAATACATGTGGATTTTATGGGACTTTTCTGGTTCAGTAGGTAGCTTCAGGCAGAGCCATGTCTGGCCAGGCACAGTGATAGCCTGTGTCTAGAGGAAAACAGTGGCTCCCTACTGCAGTGGCTCCCTACTGCGGACACCTCCCTTGAGTAAAGAAGAGCAGAGATACTACCAACTATAACCAACAGTATTTCTGCTGTGAAAAATGAGCTCTTAAATACATCAGATTTAGGCTTCTCTATAACATAAGGGAAGAAAGTAAGTCTGGGACATGAGTCAATGTGAACTGCACTGTAATATTATGTGTCTGATGAAAACCAATGGCAGAAAGTTCTGCACACAGAAATGTCTCCCCCCAAATCATTGCAGCTTTCTCCCCTTTCTCTAAGCAGCCCAGTAATCAGCAGGCTGTCCCCAGTTATAGTGCTTGGAAATAACAAAGAGAGCATTAGCCAGGACTCCCACTGAGCTCCAGCAGACACTGGTAAAGGGAACCATGGACCTCATGGCAGGGATTACAGCCCCCTACCTCTGCCCTGAGCCAGAGAGGAAAAGTAGGCTGACTGCATCTCTAAAAAGGAGCACAACTTACCTATAAAATTGGGATTTCCCTTGGCATGACATGATCGAGTCATCTCCCAGAAGATGAATGGCTAACTCATCCTCTTCAGGACTGGAAAGGGAAGGGAGGCCAAGAGCTTCAGCTTCAGGCCCAAAGGCTCTGGGCCACAAGGAGGATGCAGCATAGTGCACATCTGTAATCTCAGTGACTCAGGAAGCTGAGGCAAGAGGATCACAAGTCCAAGGCCGACCCAAGCAAGTCAGTGAGACTCTGTCTCACAATTTTAAAAAAAAGGGCTAGGGAAGTAGCTCAGTGGTAAAGTGCTTGCCTAGCATGCGTGAGGCCCTGGGTTCAATCCCTAGTATCACAAATAATAGTAATAATAATAAATAAAATTTTTAAAAAACAGGAGGCCCGTGAATCAACTTCCTACAATGCAGTGTGGTTCAGAATATCTGACCACAGGTGCAGCTCTACCCTGACCTTCCCAAATCCCTATACCTTGGCCAGTGAAGAAACTACTCCTCTCTCTGGTAGAGGACCAGAAAGCCATCAGAAGCTCCGGTAATGACTGCCTGTGTCCCTAGACAGCCCGAGGCCAGTCATGAGGTAGTGTACCATCCTCTGCAGGCTGGGGTCCCTGTCCCTCTGAAAGTCTCTCCCACATACCACCTGTGCTCCACAGAGAACTAGAACCAGGCTTCCTCATGTGTTGCGGCACAAGTAGGGGGTGTGGAAGTCAGCAGAGCAGCATGGGTTAATTCTGTGAGAGCAAATTAATAATGTGATGTATGGTTTTGTCGTGGATTTGGTCATGCTTGTAGGAGAACAGGGCAATTTAGAAAGCCTGTAAATCTCTAAAGGGTAAAATGAAACATCCATGCAAGCAAGGCTGGGACTTGGCAGCCACAACCTCCTACAGAACACAGTAGGAAGGGAGGCTCCTGGAGCCCACTCCCTCCCCCTACATCCTCACTGCACCCCTCCCTGCCCCCACACCTCCCAATGTGCCCTGTCCTGTGTCCTCCCTCCCCTCTAGGCACCTTCACCTCAACTCTGAATATGCCCCTCAAAGGGCCCCTTTGGCACTGCTCACCCATGTTTCAGCCTGTCAAGTCAGGAAGCTCAGTTACAGAGAATTTGCTTGGTAAACTGTGTACATTATTGTTGTTCCACCTGCTCTGCTCTTGATCCACAGAAAGGACCCTCAGGGCCATCCAGGCCAGTTCCACTCCTGTATGGTCAGAAGGCATGCCTCCTTCCCACTCACCATCTCCAGCTCTGTCTTGGAGATTTGTCCTGGAGACAAACAACAAAACGCTGCTGCCCAAAACTGGGCACTCCCTGTGCCCGGGGTGCCCCACTCTTGGCTGGCACTTCTGCTCTGAAGGAGCAAATATGCACCTTTCCAGGATAGGGTCCATGACCAGACCTCAATTACCCTGGCACATCTCCTGAATTATGCTTCTCCAGGAAGACCCTGGACCCAGAACCAGGATGCCAGTGCATGTTCTCTAACAGCTCCTCTCCATTTCCTTCCCCTGACTCTACCCAGCTATAACTAGGGGAGAAGAAAGATGTGTCCCAGCAGGTGCTCAGAAAATAAATACTAGATGGATGGATGGATGGATGGATGGACTGATGGATGGACAAAAGTCCCAGCAAAGGGATCTAGGAGTACCTAAAGTGAAGAACACCTGCCTTCAGTTCTAGCATTGCAGAGTCCGCAAGTATCAAAAGCTATGAATGACATGGGAAAAGTAAGGAGCTGCCCTTTAAATGCCCACAACCCTCTACTTCCATACCGGAAAAATCTTCCTACATGATGGATAAAAGGAACAACACATACAGGACTTAAGGAAAAGGGTCCCAAAGCAAGGCAGAGAATACTGCCAGCCCAGGGGTCCCCCAAGGAAGTTCCCCACATGCAGTTCATGCAAATCAGAGGCGGTACTGCCTCTGGGTGTAGCAAATCAACTGCAGCGGCACCAGTCACCACTGCTGATTAAGCACACACTCGCCTGTGATCAAGAAGAAAACCATTACTTAATAAAATGCAATTAATTTTAAAGCTAAAATTGGTTGAAGCCCAAGGGAAAGTCAAGATCAGTAGTTTCCAACCTAACACAAAGATGTTCCCCCAAGAACCAAAGGCAGGCCACACATCCAACTTGAAATACTCTGGCACAATTCTCTCCAGCTGCCTGATTCCTAGCATTCAAAGGGAAGTATGTTCACAGTACATGTGCACAAAGTGAGGCACACCTAGTAGGGACTGTGAGATAGGAAAACTTCATTTTAACCGATTCCTGGAGAAACAGTCACCAAGTTGACCAATGTAGTCTCACCTCAGGGGCTCAGGATCTAGCAGTCAGGCCAGGAGGACAGTACTGGGACCTGTGGCTGGAATCCATTCATCTATCAATCAGCCAACTGCTTTCACTGTTGCCATCCAGGACTAGAACCAGCTAGAAGGCTCAAAGTGGTGACAGGTATTTGAGATGGCAAGCAGGCTGAGAAGAACACACACACCCCCTAACCTGTGACTGACTGTACTGACCAAGCACTTCACTGTAACAGAATGTTTGCACACATCTAATCTCATGTCATGCTCACGGTCACTCGGTAGCTACCAAGGACGGAAGCACAGACCCACGCGTGCCCTCTTTAGGATGGGACAAATCAAACTCTGAGCAGTGGCACTTTCTACAGCTGGCGGGTAGAGGCCAAGCCTGGCTTTCTCAAGCTTCTGATTCCTAACACAAACCCCAGCTCCACTTCACCCTGCCCGTGACAGCTGTCACCAGCTCTGGATAATATGGACAGATGTTAGAGCACATGGCTCACTTACTACACCAAAGGACTGAGAAACATACAGTGCGTTTTATTTGAACAATGCATGCACTTGCTGTCAGACCCCAAAAATCCATCATGCCCAAATGCATGCATTCAATTAGTTGTTCTCCTATTTTTGAAACAATGCATTTTTCCAAGAAAATTGATAATCAAACCAACTGGGGAAAACATGTAGATATGTTTTTTAAATTAACAATGCATATAACAATTCAGAGAAATTCCTCATAAGAGCTGCCTTGCTGGGGACCAATTCAAGAAATATAAAACCAACCAAACACACACACACACACACACACTCTCCAACTTAAAATTTTAGATGCCAATACTATTCTCCTACTTACTGTTTACTAATTCACCTTTGCTCAGAATAAGTGGCTGAGTGGTTCAGAAACAAATGTCTCCTTGCACAGTTAATTCTACGGACAGGAAGTGCAAAGTATCCATGTTCACATCAAGTGCAAAAAGGAAAACATCTAGGGACCAACCAACAATCGCAGCTGTTTTCCTGTATAGCAGGCCCTCAAGGCCCCTCCCCATCCTTGTGAAGGGCCCTGATAATGGAGGACACATTCTCAACTCTCCAACCACCAGGCTTCAGCTTCTCTAGGCATATGTTGAAAACGAACTCCTGTACATGTCACATGAATAGTCACAAGAATCAGTCACACTCACCTAGCTGAAAAATAAATCTAATGTAAAATGGGCTCCAGTAGGCCACAGAGAGAGAGCATGCACCTTACACTCTCCTCTCTCAACTCAGGTCCACACGTGGAGCTGCCCTCCAACAGCAGTGTGCCCTCGGGCAAGTCGCGGCTGCCCTATCTTCAGTCTCCCTGCTGTAAAGTTAAGATGAGGCCTGCTTTTTGGATTTAGTGGGAAATTACTTAAAACAGTGAACACAGAGGAACAGAACTCAACACACAGCACTGCCCCGCAATGTATTTTTAATTACACTGGCTTCTTCCTACTGGTTTATCCATCCAAAACCATCTTTGAATGTTGGAGTGTTTCAGTTTCCAGAATACCTCAAGATGAAAATATTTTTACAGTCAGTCAATGCAGGAATCTCAACTGTATACTTTTTTCTTTCTTAGTTTTGATCCTTCAAACACAAAACAACAGATATAGCACCTTACACTGGAACCACACTTCAGAGTTTATGACGTGCTTATACACTTTCTTACTGGGCTGTAGTTGTAACTCACAAACCTGACCCATGCAACTCCCAGCAAAATAGGAGAAGTCATAATAGGCCCGAGGTTACCCAGGCACACTGTAAAGACCTTGCTGTCATAATGATACCCTGTCATAATGATACCCTACAGGTCAATTTTGAATTTTATTTGTGCATCCAAACAACTTTGGGCAAGAGATACAATGCATGTATTACAGATTTTGAGAAAGGCTCCCAAGGTCTGTTGTTTACACAGGTCCCAGGGACTAGCAGCACAGCCAGGCTGGAATTGAGCTCCTGTTATTCTACATCCCATCCTGGTTTCCTACCTTAATCATAAAACCAGAGTGCTTCATCTGACCGGGTCAGAACACAGGCAAATCAGAGTCAGGCAAGAAAAGGTTTGTGGAAGAAAAGGCCAGCCAACAGGACAGACAGAACAGCTGGGACCTGACATGAGGTAAAAGACAAATTTAGAAACATCCAGATGGAAGAGGAAGGGAACCTGGGCAAGAGGGTGCCTCCCTCCCAGTGCATCCACATCCAAGATGACTTCAGGGAAAATGCAGGCAGGCCAGCTCTAGAAGCAGGGAATACCCAACAACCCACCAACTAAAAATCCAAAGGAATTTCAGTGCAAAATCAGAATGCCCACTCTGTGGGTTGGATTACCTTCCCAAACAGTTTCTTCTGTACCATGTGAAAATTGGCTTGTGCTATATAATCTGTAGCTCTATCTTGACTCCCCAGTGAGCACAAGGTTCTGTGCTCAATTCTAGGAGGGATCCAAATGTGAATACAGCTTGATTCCTGCTCTAGGTCTCGGAGAAAGAAGAAGTGGGGAGCCAAGCAGACTGAAAGGAAGAATGATGCTCCTGCATTTCATTCATTCTTTCATTCATCCAACAATAGCACTGAGGGTTTACTATGTGCCAGGCACTGTTGGAACTACTGGAGATACAGAGGTGAACGAAGTCTTCACATTTGAGTGGTAAGAGACAGACAATGAACAAACAAGTGCTGTACATAAACAAGACATTGAATGTTAAATATTAAGAAGAATCACAAAACAGGGTTCACAAGAAAAGAGCAGTGATATTAATTTATAGAAGCTGATCAGGGAGTTGGCATGTAAACAGAGAGGTGAAATAAGCAAGACAGGTGAATGAATACCTGGGGGGAGGTACAGACGAGGGAGCAGGAACAGCAAGCACAAAGGCCCTGAGATGGAGGCAGCCAGGCAAAATTGAGGACCAAAGGAAAAAAAAGGAAAGAACCCACATTCAGTTGGGATCATAAAGGACAGACACAAGAGCCTGGGTCAAGATGGTAGGTGGGGACAGGGCAGGGACAACTCAAGGAAAACATGGGCAGTCATTCTGTCTGCCTGGAGCCTGGGCAGCTTATTGGGTACATGCTTGGGAGTGAGGGAGAAAAACCTCAGAAAATCAGGTGGAGGAATATGGGTGTGAAGTAGGCACTGGGGAGCCACTGAAGGCGTGAGAAAATGAGAGACTGGCATGGGTCCAATCTACAGGGGGCAACCCCAGCACCCACCTCTGGAAAACCCCAGAGCTGGCACAGAAAATAAAATTCACACAGCAGAAACACTCCCTTGATGTGCAGGGTTCCACAAAGAGAGCCTGATGGTTTGACCTTGAGGGTATTGTCCTCCCTGGGCTTCCTTCAATGTCTGGATGGGGACAGAGGAGAGAACTGGCTGCAGGAGAGACAAGAGAAGACAGTGCCCACGACAGCTGACTCAGCCTGTGCCAGGAGGCTGCTCAGAGACTCCAGCTGGCCCTGACCCAGGTGGTGGGTGGGGAGGACTTGGGGAGGAGGAAGGAGGCAGAGAATCCTCCCTGTCAGCTATCAGCCCAACCACCACCCAAGAGACCAAATGAGCATCACTCCAGCCCCTGCCAGGCATCCAGGATGCCTCCTGGTACCTGACCTGGTACCAGGCATGCCTCCTGGTACCTGACCAGTATGCCTGCCTGCTGGTCAGTGGCTACACCACTCCCCACCATTGCCTGCACATTGCCAGTCCTCATAGCCATTAGCAAGGGTAAGGAACTGGGAGCAGTGAGGCAAGGGCACAGTCTGTGAATGCTGCAGCCATGAATACCACTCATGCTCAGGGCTCTCTCCTGTTCGCTAAGGACCAGACTGCAGAGCAGGATATGCAGGTGAATGCCACTTGTTCTGGAAGGCCCTGGAGGCCAGTCAGTGATATATTCAGGGCCTCCATGTCCATCTACCATTAGCCATTTCGGGCTCCCCACATGAAAGTAAAGATTTCTTGAAGACTTCAGACCAGAAGTTCTCACCTGTTGAGTCACTAGGGCAGGTATTTGGGGCAGGAAACACAGAGGAACACTGGGGAGAAGCTCAAGTCTGAAGGGGGCCTCTGCATCTGTCTGTGCTCTGCCCCCTCTGACAGGCCTCACTGACCACCACCTGATCCAAACAAAGCCCAGCCTAATGCCAACCTCACCATCAAATGTGTTTTTCCTCTGAGTTCCTCAGTTTTGTCTAGGAAAAATCAAGGTGTTTTAACACTCTCTCAGCTTCCAGGGTGCAATTGGTGTCTTTTACAATTATCTTTTATTTTTATCTAGCATTCTTAGCTCAGTTGGCAAATTAGATATTTATGTGCCTCCATTTCACAATCTATCCCCACCAATTATTCCTGTGAAACTAATATTTTCTTTTAAAAAGGGGAGAGGGCTTAGAACAACTCAAAGGTAGGTTATGCAAACAAGCAAACAAGCCACAACTTGGGCATGGGGTGCCCCAGAAAGAAAGCAAGTGAAAGAGAAGCAGAAGTTGATCACCAGTGCCCATCCCATCTCCCAGCTCATACACACACTTACAGGCCACCTGATTCAGCCTACACTTCCCCTAGCGCAGGAGTCCAGTACCCCAGAGATGAAAAGGCAGGCAGTGAGGAGGAGCAGTCATTTCCCTAACACGTGAGAGAGAAGACCCCCACTAGCACCTTCATCCAGATCCAATCCAGATCCAGAGATACTCAGGGCCTCCTCACCACTGCTGGTAGTGCCCACCTGGGGAAGGTTGTCAGCCCAGAGGGCTGACATCAGCCAAGTTCTAACTCATCCACTAACACTCTTAATGTTGCTCAGAGTCCCAGCAGGTTCCAAATCTGTATTATTCCTGCCCCGAAGATCCTAAGTTCAGAAGCGCTCTCCAGTGACAGCTGAGGATGGAGGCAGAATGTATGGCCATCCAGCAGTTAAGGGTGTAAGACAATAGTTGCTCTGGGCTCTGTGTCCACCCCTGCCTGATGGCTACTGCTCACCAGAGAAGCCCCTGCCTCTTCTCACTTGAGAAATCCTGCTCCAAAGAAAGGCTACTCACAGGCTCTGGACTCAGCACAGCTGTTACAGTGGAAAAAGTTGTCATACTCTGACCCGCAAAGCTTTCAGGTCTTTATTTGTAAAACCACTGTCTTTCCTCAAAGGAGTGGGAGACAATACCCAGAAAGAACAGGAGGTTGAAGATGCCAGGGACAGATGAGCCCACGTATGAAGTATCAGGTACAAGACGCCAGATTTTGGATACTTCACCTTGGCATGGTCATTTGTGAACTGACTACATTTATCCACAGATTTAAGTCTGGCCCCTGTTAGGTCCTATTTAAATTGATCTGAAACAATTAAAAGTCTTCCTTCTGTAAGTAAATACTAAGTTAAGACTATCAGGCGTCCTCTAAGGCAGCAGTAGGGCAGACCTCTCGGCAGGACCCTCTGGACCCCCGGACTCTCCTTCTACACGGTGACCCAGGGGAAGTTCACCCCTAGCTTTGGCCCACAGAGGCCCACTACTCACTGCCCACAGCCCACCGACCTGCATAAAGCACTGTTTGGGGGACGGGAGATCAATGTTTGCCTTCATAATCTGTGGCCAGATCTGTCAACAGTCTTGTCAGGCTGTGTCTGCCATAGGAAAGGGGCCAGACTAAGGGGCATGTCCACACCGCGCCCCTAGCCCCGCTCAGGCTGCCCAGGGGAAAGGGTGCGTGGAATTTTTAATTGAGGAGTTTTCCCCCTGGGCCTCATTATAAAGGGAAAGGGGAGGATGAGAAATCAGAGCTCGATTCCCTGGAGGCAGCGAATCCAACAGCGACCCCAAACTCGGGAGTTGCCGCCCGGCACCGGGACTTGGTGCCAGCACCAAGCGGGGCCCCAGAAGGTACTAGCGGCCCGGCCACTACAGCGGGACTGAAGCGGTCGACCACCGCCAGCCAGCGCCTCTAGCCGGAACAGGGTCGCCCCTCACCGCGGAGCCCCAGCCCTGGATGCAGGAGTCGCCGGCTGGTCCCCGCCGCGCCCGCCGGCCGGTCAGTGGGGGCAGGGACCGACTGGTCTGGTGGAGTGGGGCCGCGGGTCTCCACCCCCACATCCAAGCACCACTCCGCCCCGCCGATCGTCCCCTTCCGCGGCCGCTCCAAAGCCCCGCCGGGTCCGGGGGCAGCGCTTAAGCCGCAGCATCTGCGTCCCCCCACCCGCGCCCCGATCCCCCGCGCTGACCCGGACGCCCCCAGGCTGCCACCGCCGGCGACTCAGAAAGCCCGGGACCCCCAGCCTACCTGGCTCCGGCACGGGGCTGCGCGAGTGCGCCGCCGCCCCCGCCCCGCCGCAGCCACTGCCGCCGCCGCTGCCACCGGCTCTGTCCTCGAGGCCGAGCGCTGGGCGCCGCCGCAGCTCTTTGTGAGCCCGCGCCGAGCCGCACACGGAGACTGCTAATGAGCCCGGGAAGCTGAATAGCGGCGGGCGCGCCCGGGACGCGGCGTACGGCACGCAGAGCCGCCTCTGCCGGGTGCACGCGGCGCGGCCGCGGGGCGCACCCCGCACCCGCCTGCGGCTGGCCGGTCCGCGCCCCCGCCTCGGCCTCTGCTACCGCCCCCAGCTCCACCCGCGCCCAGCAAATGGGGATCGGAAAATGTTTCCTGGAGAGACCGCGAGGCGGGAAGGAAAGGAAGACAAAGATGCTTTCTTGCCGGGTACTACCTCCCCCGGCCCCGGGAGCAGGGATAGTCGGCAAAACGGGCAGGCGCACCTGGGACCTGGGTCCTTCGGGGCTGGCCTCAGAGAAAGGAGCTGGAGCTCAGGTTCTGGGAGCCTGGGCGGCGCTCTAGGGAGCACACCGATTCCCGGGTGTGTCCCCAGACTTGCTGTTTTGGGAGCCGTAGGGGTCTGGTCCTCCAGCGGGTAGAACAGGTGAAGGCTAAGCTCTACTGCGCCGGTACCCTGCCCCGGGCGCCGCGCTGCCCCCTGGCGGGCTCGGGAGCGCTTGCTGCGCTGAGGGGCTGTGGCGACCGCGCCCTGCTCTGCCCTTCCCGACTGTGTGCTGGGGCCCTGGAAAGAATCCCTTGGGAATCGCGGCTTCAGAAAACCCCTCTAGCAGGGGAGGCCCTCCCCACCGCAGATCCCCAGGCGAGTTCTGGCGACCAGCTCTTTTCTCTGAGTCCCTTGTAACCACCCCCACTACCCGGTTTCCGATCCCAGGTGCTGCCTTAGTCCCTAACCCCAGCCCCACTCTGGGCTTTCCTTTCCTTTCTCTCTTGAATGGGTGGGCCCTAACCTCGAACACTCCCAGACACACACACACACATATATCCCAAGGAGAGTCACTATCCATTTCTCAGTGTGAATAATCCCCCTGAAGCCCTTGAAGGTCGTGTAAATGCTGTTGTCACCTTTGACCCTCCGGTCCTTTCATTCAGTCCCATGCAGATGTGATAATCTGCAGGTCTACCTGGAAAAGCAAACAGGGTGCATTGTCTGGGCAGAGCTGGGGCTTAAAGACCTCTCTTGCCTGAATCCTTCTATTTGCCCTGATTCTCTACTGCTTTTGGCAGATTAGGGTGAAGCTATGGTGCTGGAATTTCTGAAGAGTAGAACAGAAGGAAGAGGAGACCTGGGAGAGGTGAAGACAGCCTCTTTCTGCTACCCTGAGAGCAGGAGCTGACACCCTTAGGAGAGAACCTGGAGGAAATCTGGGTCCTCAGCCGGGCTAGGGGCAGACCTAGTGTGTACTTCCTGTGGCCCTGACCTGTTCCCTCACCATTACCCTTCATCTCCTCTTCCTGTGCTGATCCTGGTAGGGGCAGCTTGGTAGCCCAAGACAGCAAAGGCATAACCCCAAAGCAGACCAGCCACAAGTTCCAGAATCATTCCCCATCCACATTTTGAGGTAAATGTATGTTCATTGTTTATTTTTCACCTACTTAAACATTCTGATCACTTAACCAACAAGAAGTTTAGCTTCATCTCAACTTCGGTGGCCCAGCTTTTCTCCAAATGTTAGTAAGCAAATAGGAAACATTTGGGAAGAAAAGAGTTCATGGCTTTAAATGTCAAGTATGAAGGCCAAATGTGTACCTCTTCTTGCCCTGTCTTACTCTAACATGGATAAATCACATAGGAAACCAGATTACTAGGCCTAAAGAGGACCTGCACAGTGCCATTTGTATGTGTATGTGGGTGAACCAGCTAGTTTGAGGCTGTTGTCTTCAACAATTGCCCTTGAAATCTTCCTGTGGGAAAGCTGTGGACCAACCACTATGGATTAGACCCCATCCCTCCACACAGGAGTAGTAGTATCTGGTATCCACAGAGTCAAAGGCTCAGGCCCACCCCTAGCCTCTTTCAGGACCCCTAAATCTGGTAGACTAGAGTCAATCCACTGTTCAGAGAATTTTTTATTTCCTTATATTCAGACAATTTTTGAAGAATCTTAGAGTGGGAAGGTCCTTCTAAGTGTGCTGCAAAGTGTATGATGGAAACACACAAGCAATAACATAAAAATGATAACATAAAAGATGGCCAAATTTGACTTTAGAAAGACTCCTGCCTGGCAATCACCTCCATGAGCAAACTCAACAGCAAATCAGGAAAAAAGTATTAGTAACTCATATCACAGTCAATTTCCCTAGATCATAAATAAGATTGAGAAATATATAAGAAAAAAAAGATCAAGCCAGATGTGGTGGCTCACACCTGTAATCTCAGCAGCTCAGAAGGCTAAGGCAGAGGATTGCAAGTTCAAAGCCAGCCTCAGCAATTTAGTGAAGCCCTAAGCAACTTAACAAGACCCTCTCTCAAAACTTAAAATTAAGAAACAGGCTGGGGTTGTGGCTCGGTTGGTTTAAAAAAAGAAAGAAAGAAAGAAAGAAAGGGAAAGAAAAAGATCAACTCAATTTTTAAAAATGGACAAAGGGTAAGAGGCAGTTCACAAGAAACAAAATACAAACAAAAACAAAATTTAAAATCTGAAAAGATGTCCTTCTTTAATCATAATAAGAAATGCAGGTCTAAGGTGTAGCTCAATAGTAGAGCTCCTGCCTAGTAGGCATGAGGCCCTGAGTTCCATCCCCAGCACTGCAAAAAAAAAAAAAAAAAAAAAAAAAAAAAAAAAAAAAAAAAAAAAAAAAAAAGCAAAATCAAAACAACCTAACTATACTGAGCTCTCTTTGCTTTTACCTGTCAGAAACTCAGAAGTTCAATAACACAGCATGTTCCAGAGAGAAAGGGGAAGTTGTCAGGCTCCCTCACTACCTGTGGGAGTATAAATTGTACACCTTCTTTTGGAAGAAAATTAGATCACTTCAATCAGAATTACAAATGGACAGGTTCTTTGTTAGCTTTCCTTTACTGTAACAAATACTTCACATAATCAACTTATTAAAAGAAAAGTTTTGTTTTGGCTCACAATATTAGAGGTCCCTTTCCATGGTCCCTTTTAGAGGTCCCTTTCCCTTTCCTCATTGCTTTGGGTCTTCTGGTGAAGCAGTACATTATGGTGGAAGCTCATGGTGGAACAAAGCTGCTTACTTCATGGTGTCCAGAAAATGAAAGACAAGAAGAGACCAGGGTCCCACAGTTACCTCTAAGTGCATGCCGCCAGTGATCTAAGGTCCTCCCACTAGGATCCACCTCAAAAGTTTCTATCATCTTCCAGCACTAAGCTGGGGACTAAGCCTTTAACACATGCACCTTTGTGGGGCAGTTATCAAAACCATAGGAAGCCCTTTGACCTAAGAATTCGACCTATGCATTTTTCTATATATGTACTACATGTGCAAAATAGTCATGGGCAGACTTATTCATTGTGTTAATTTTTGTTTAATAAATAACCGCAAACACCCTCTCTATCTGAGAATAGATGATTGTTAATTATATGAGAACACAAACACTGAAATATTATGCAGCCATAAAAAGTGGAAATGTATGATGAATTCACATGAAAAGTTCTCCAAGACATATTGTTCAATGAAAGAACAAAAAGCAGAAGATATATGTATTATGCCACCATGTGTTAAAGAAAAAGAAAGATTGAGACAACAGATGCTCTTATGAAGTCATAAGCTTCTCTGAAATTAATAAAATGTTGGTCATCCACGGGAAGAAAATTAAGACAGGAACGACAAGGAAAACTTTCCATTGATTTTTTAAAAATCTTGAACTATGTAATATTATCTCTCTCTGGATTTAAAAAAAATTATCATTCATTGCCCTGGTTCTTAACCCTTTGGAGGATAATGGCCTGTGAAATATCCAGTGTAGCTAAGGAAGCTGCTCACTTGGTGACAGGAAGTGAGAGAGAGAAAGAGACCAGGGTCCCACAATACCCTTCAAGGGCACACCTCGCCAGTGACCTAAGGTCTTCTCCTTAGGTCTTGCCTCTTAAAGTTTCCACCCCACTCCCAATAACAACAAGCTGGCTAAGCCTCTAGCACATGAGCCCTTTGGAGACACTTGAAATGTCTTGTCTGTCCTTTTTCTCCTTGGGGAGGAGGCAGACCCTCTGATCCTGTGTGCAAGCATTGGATCCACTCTCCTGCTCCCCCTCTGAGTAGATACCTCTGTGACTGGACCACAAGGCTGTGCTACCTACTGCCACCTAGTGACAACATCTATTAATTGCAGGCTTGCTGCCAAGAGAGTTCAGCCCAGAGTAGCTCCTAGACCAGGCCACTTTCCTGCAAG
The DNA here is from genome assembly GCA_004024805.1 of Geosciurus inauris. Classification (NCBI taxonomy): domain Eukaryota; kingdom Metazoa; phylum Chordata; class Mammalia; order Rodentia; family Sciuridae; genus Geosciurus; species Geosciurus inauris. Next base: position 100,627 of record PVHX01003786.1, read on the forward strand.
GCATTGTAAAGTACCAATAGACACTTGTGATTCCTTAGAACTCATTATATCTTATTTTTTAAGTCTTTGTATAGAGTAGAAGATTAATATTTGGTTTATAGGTTGGGAAGTTGTTACAGTTTAAATATGAAGTGTCCCCCAAAGGCTCATGTGTTAAAACACTGCAAGAAAGTTTACAGGTGAAATGATTGTGTTATGAGAACCTTAACCTAATTAGTGCATTAATTCCTTGAATATATTAACTGGGTGGTAACTGTAGGCAGGTAGGGTGTGGCTCGAGGAGGTGGGTCACCAGGGGCATGCCTTTGAAGTATATATTTTGTTGCAGGTAAGCAGAGCTCTCTCTGCTTCCTGGTGGCCATGTCCTGAGCTGCTTTCTTCTTCTAAGCTCTTCTGCCATGATGTTCTGTCTCATGACCCAGAGCAATGGAGCTGACAGTCTGTGTACTGAGACCTTTGAAACTGTGAGTGTCAAATAAACTTTTCCTCCTCTCTCTTGTTCTTGTTGAGTCTATTGGTCACAGCAGAAAAAAAAAAAAACTGACTAAAACAGAATGATGTTCTCTTATAAAATCACCAATAACACAATAACTTTTCTTTGATTCCTATGCTGAGTGTATAAATACATATAAATATGGATAAAGAAATGTCTTCTCTCCATGGGGATAGAAGAAACTCTCCCCTCCCATAAAGTTACTGCTTGACAAGAAAAGCATTAGTTCTCACCTCTCTTGTTACCAACCACTTGAGCTCTTCTTCCTTACCTCTACCTTCATCCTTGTGTAGTCAAAAGTGTCTTGAGGGGCTGGGGTTGTGGCTCAGTGGTAGAGCACTGGCCTAGCATGTGTGAGGCCCTGGGTTCAATCTTCAGCACCACATAAAAATAAATAAAATTATTATGTCCATCTACAACTAAAAATATTTTTTTTAAAAAGTGTTCTGAGCCAGGAGCCGGGGTCCTCCTGTATTCTGGTCCAACTTAAGGCACCTGTCAGGGTGGAGCCTCAGGTGAATCATCTGGGGCCTTTGGGTTATAGTTCCCTCCTCTCTTCACATGTGGAAGTTGGCCTTGAAAATCCCTAAGGCCCGGGATATCTAAGAAGGAAATACAATCTAAACCACAACATTGGAGTCTTTGATTTTCTTGCCTTCAGGATTTTTCATTTATATGTGTCAATTGCACATAATAATGGGGTTCACTGCATGCATGCAATGTGCACTGATCAAATTCAACCTTCCTTTATCTAATGCTCCCCACTCTCTTCCCAACCTCTAACAATCATTATTCTACATTCAGGTTGACTTCTTTTTAACTTCTGGATTTTAGCCAGTGGGGAAAAATCACCAACCAGATCACATTCTAATGGGTTCTTCCAAGACCCAGTGTTTTGGAAGAGACATAGCATGGAAATGCTTTTGACAACCATGGAAGCAAAGTTCCTTCCTAAAAAGTAAATACTTTGGATTTCTTGCTTGATTTCAGAATGCAGATTCTGCAAAATCCAGGCTTTACAGCAACAAGCAAATAATTATAAACAATGAAAATCTGTGGCTCCCAATGCTCCAGATCCTAGCCTTAGGAGCCACAGAGGAAGGCTACATGGCAGGTAGATGCCTGAGAAGGAAAACGAAGCTTAGCACTTACCTTTGGGCAGAGACTCTGAGCCAGGACTCATGGTGTGGGTACTTGCATGTCATGTTCTTCTCATGAGACAAGTTACCAACTGCATTTTTGCAGAGGTGGGGGTAGAAAATCACCAAAGTGTACCTTCTTTCTTCTCAAGCTTCTGGCATAAAGCCCCAGGGGCTGCTTATGTTAGATTGTTCTCTGGAACTGAAATAGGTGAAGGAAGGAACATAAAGGATTGGGTATATCAAGCTGTGAAAGGAATAGCTCAGAGCTGCTTCTGAGGCTGGAAGTACCAGGGAGGCATCAATTCATGCTGAGACCAGAGTGGTGTCAAAATTCTGGAAGGTTGCTGTAAAGAGAAGATTGTCAATGGCTAGCTCTGGGCTTTGCTTCAACACATGATCTTCAACACAGAATGGGCTAGCCTGATGGTCTTGGAGCCATACATGGAGATATCAAGGAGGACTGCACAGTGTGGCTCTCCATGGGCTAAGAGCCTGACCTGTATGACCTTATAAGAAGCTTGAAGCCAATCTTTCCTTTTGTCTATACTTGCATACTTGGTTTATACAAGAGTGACCACATTTCCTAGTTTCCCATCAGAACGTGGGGTCTGACCCAGTATTTCAGTGGTTGTCAACTGGGGGTAATTTTGCAATGATCTGGTCCAGTCAGGACATGTTTCTGTTTGTCACACTTGGAAGAGTGATTCCACTGGCAGGTGGGTAGGTATAGACTAGGGGGGCTATTCAACAGAAGTGCCCTCAACAGTAATCTGTTCCAAGCCACAATGTCTACAGTACCAACACTGAGAACCCCTACCATATTGTCTTCTAATATGTCCATTTCTTTACACAGAATAAATCTTAGAAATATATCCAAGTTGCCAGGTGCAGTGGTGCACACTTGTAATCTCAGTAACTTGGGCGGCTAAGGCAGAGGGTTGCAATTTTGAGGCCAGCCTCAGCAATTTAGCAAAGCCCTAATCAACCTAGTGAGATTGTTTAATCTTCAGGACAAAAAAATAAAGAAAAGAAAAGAAAGAAAGAAATATGTCAATGTCAACCACAAGTAGGGAATGACTCAGAACAAGGAAAAATCCATTGCTATATTTCCATGGCATGGACATGGGAAACAGAGACCCAGTCAGTGATAGTGCTATGACCAAAGACTTTGAGCCCAGCCTGAGAACTCTGGTGGGGACTCGGGTAAGTTGGGCATTCAGCCTGCCCAACTCTTCTTCTGACTCTTTTTAAACAGAAAGAACAGTGGCACTTAGGAATAATGCCAGGCAAGCCCATCCTTGAGACACAGGCCTGGAGATTATCTCAGATCCAAGGGCAAATGCTGCCTCCTCAAGCTTTCTCTTCCATCAGCACAATCCAGTGCCTGTTCTGCTGCATAAGGCCCCAGACTTTGCTCTAGTCAGGCCCAATAGAATGTGGTGCTGAGAGACAGGACAACCCTGACCCCTATGTTAGGAGCAAACAACAAGTGTATGGTACCTTACTAAGGAAAAGGAGTGTGGGTGTGCTGCCTGGAGGGAGTGTGCAAGCATTGAATCCACCCTCTTGCTGGCCATCTGGGCTGTCTTGCACCCTGATTCTTGCATTGCTCCCCATGCCCCCCACATTGCCCACCTCCACCTAGCACCCCCTATCTTACTCCCGCCCTATACCAAAGGCTGTGCCAAAGCTCATTTCCCTGGATCTGGCTGTCTGGCTTGGAAACATTCCTGGAACTCTTCACACAGAATTTAGCGAGCCCAGGAAGCCTCCTTATAGTTTCCAGAGAAAAGACTTTGAGAGATTGTTTCCTGACTGCAGGGTCACTTTCTCTCTGTGGTGTCTTTGATGTATTTGCAGAGAAGCTCTTGTTCAAGCCACTCCCCACAGAAAGCCAGGCCTTCCAGGCGTGGAGTTCCCGATGCAGGCCTGGCAGCTTCTCTCCCCATTGCACCCAGCCTCTGCAGTCAGGGGAGGCTGGTCTGTCCTGACACCACAGGCCCTACTTCACTGTGGTTTGCAATACTCCGCAATATCTCTTTTCTCCCTCAGTGATCCAAGAAAGGCTTCTCTGACTAGCCACCCACTAGGCCAGATCCCTGGGGACTGTTTGCTCATCCCAGCCTGACTCTGTATCTCACTTGTAATCCTTTCTTCACGGTATGCTTCATGGCACTCTCTTTCTCTGTCTCTCTCTTTCTGAATGGATTTTGGGTAGTAACTATAGACAGGTGAGACATGGCTGGAGGAGGTAGGTCCCTGAGGGTATGTCTTGGAGATTATATATTTTGTCCCTGGGTCCTCCCACTCTCTCTCTCTGCTTCCTGGCCCCCATGAGCTGAGCAGCTTTCCTCTGCCATGCCCTTCTGCCATGATGTTTTATCCTCACTTTGGTCCCAGACCAATGGAGTTGTCTGACCATGGACTGAATCTCTGAAACCATGAGTTCAAAATAAACTTTTCCTCCTCTATGTTGCTCTGGCCAGGTATTTTGGTCACAGTGATGAAAAGCTGACTAACACACACCTCCTTCCCCTACCCATCCACCCAGTCTCAAACAAGTATGAGATCTGAGAGCTTAATCCCATGGGGAGCTCTGGAGGAGAGATCAGGGTTGGGGATCAGGGAAGGGGATGCCTGGATTGTGCAACCCTTCTAGTGATTGGATGTAGGAGGGGAAGGAGAGAAAAAGACAGATTTGGGTTTATCAAGGACCCATTGACCAGGCTAAAGTCAGTTGACAAGCCCAGTGTGTTAATCAACTTTCCATCACTGTGACAAAATACTTGAGCTAAACAACATTTAAGGAGAAAAGATTTACTTTGGCTCATGGTTTCAGAAGTTGCTGTCCATGGTTGGTTAGCCCCTTTGCTTTGGGCTTTGGCAGAAAATCTTTTCAGAGAACACATGGCAGAACAAAGCTGCTCACCTCATGGTGGCATGGAAGCAAAGAGAGAGGGGTGAGGATCCCAATATACCCTTGAAGGGCATTCCCCCAATGACCTATCTCCTTCCACTAGGCCCCACCTCAAAAAGGTTCCACCACCTCCCAATAGCGCTACAGGCTGACAAACAAGCTTTTAACACATGGCATTTAAGGGACATTTCAGAACCAAAGCGTAATGTCCAGAGTCCCCTGATTGAAAGGAGGCTGAGTATCCCCCAAAAGGGCCCTGTAACACTGTCACAGTCATATGCTATAAATCTTTCTCCTTCAATTCTTCCTTATAAGTCCTTTGGCCATTAACTAGGTCCATGTGTACAATGGAAAAAAGGAAATGCCAAGATCTTTTGGGGATTTCCAGACATGGGCTTTGAAATGACATTAAATCTTAGGACATTTTTAGAAAATGCTTAAGAGAACAAAATGTCACTGTGTTCTGCCAAAGTGGAGACTCATGGTAGTGAGGTGATACATGGAGTTTGGGCCCAAATCTGACTCTGCAAACCTGCCCTATGGTTAGTCCTCATTTCCAAAGTGTGTCACTGGAATAGGCATGCATAGCCCCTCACAGAGTCTCCAAGTGCTTCCCTTGACACACAGGATGAGGCCATTGTAGTAGAAAGGGCTAAGGAAGTGACTCCCTCCCGGGATAGTAAACCTGGGGAAGCTGCAGACATCACTGTTACCACAAGACACTGGAACAATGCAGGGTAGGATGACTGTTACTGCCCCATTTGATTTGCCTCCTTGCCCTGTGTAGATGTTGTATAAATCTTGGGAAATGACAACAGATTGTCATAAGCTTGATGTGACTCCAATACAGCTGCTGTTGAAGATGTGGTTCAGGAACATTCCAGATGTGTGTCCAGATTGCTGCAAAACAACATGGTCCCTGACACCTAGAATGCTTTGTGTTAACTGTTTCTTTCCCCTTACTTCCTCCTATGATCCAAACAGGTGCACACTGTAGGTTCCAAGTGAAAGTACTACCCATGGTCATTGACATGATCATGCCCAGAGGAATAACAGAAGAGTACAGCAGTGAGCGGCACAGGATTTCTCTTTGCTTGATCCTCCAAGAGTACACTCCACCCTTTTCCCCTTCCTGCTCTGCATCCAGGAAGCTGAACTATGTGGACAGTATCTATGCATGTTCTAGCCTTCTAGCTTCCAGTTTAATACTGGAAGATTGGAGGAAGTAAAGAAAGTGATACTGGTGGATTTCTTCTCCTACTCCCTTCTCTCCTCCCTCTGAAGCACAGTAAATTGGTCTGTGCTCCTGCCAAAGACCACAGATCCTGCTGTACAGCCTTTTCTCATAGCTGCTAGTCTCACTAGGTCCCAGTAATTGCACCCACAACTTGCTCCTTTAGGCTTGGGGTTGCTCACAGCTCCCCAGCATTGCTAGCCCTAGAGTACTGTACTGTCGACTTCGCTTAACCCTGACTCACCATTGTGAACAATTCTTTGACTAAACTCTCCTCATTTGCCCCATCTGAAGTTACCATCTATTTCCTTCTGAGACTCTGACTGATTCAAGGAAGAGAATTAATTCATTCACCTTATATTTATTGAGTAGTTATCTTGTGTATGGGCCAGGGTTCTCCAGAGAGAGGGGTAGGGGCAGGGGGAGAAGGGTGGGTAGAAGAAGAAAAGAAAAGGAGGGCAGGGAAGAGAAGAGATTTAATAGGGGAATTTGCTCGTGTGATTTCGGGAACTGAGAAGTCCTACAAGTCAAGTGGAAACCCTGTGAGACAGGGTTGTGTAACTTCACAAGCCTCAGAACCAGGAAAGCTGACATTATAAGTTCTACTTAGGGGCTGGGATTATGGCGCAGTGGTAGCATGCTCGCCTAGCATGCATAAGGCACTGGGTTCGATCCTCAGCACCACATAAAAATAAAATAAAGATATTCTGTCACCTACAACTAAAAAATAAACATTAAAAAAAAAATAAGTTCTGCTTAATAAGTCCAGGCAGGAGAGTCTATAGTTCTGATGTCCAAGGGCAGGAAGAGAAACCAACTCACCTTTCCTCTGTTTTTGTTCTTTCTGGTCCCCTGTTCAATTAGATGTTGTCCATCCACATTGAGGGCAAATCTCACTCCACCTAGTCTGCTGATTAGTCACACACTAATCTCCAGAAAACACCTTCACAGACACACCCAGAAACAGTGCTTTAGCACTTCTGTAGGTATTCCTTAATCCAGTCTAGTTGATACCTAAAGTAAACTATCACACCATGTAATCCATGCTAGGCATTGGGGGTACCATTGCAGTAAAACCAGACATTGACCACGTCAGAGTTTTCTGGGAGAGACAGATATTAATCCAACAATCTCTCAAACAAAGAAAAATTACAAATGAAACAAATGGAAGGATAGCTCTTAGTGCTATGGAAATTCCGAATGGGAGAGGGAGTGCTCACCCCCATTCATTTGGATTGGTGTTCCAAGTAGTGGGAATGTATGTCCAGATTGCTGCAAAACAACATGGTCCCTGACACCTAGAATGCTTTGTGTTAACTGTTTCTTTCCCCTTACTTCCTCCTATGATCCAAACAGGTGCACACTGTAGGTTCCAAGTGAAAGTACCACCCATGGTCATTGACATGATCATGAGCAGAGGAATAACAGAAGAGTAAAGCAGTGAGAAGGCTTTGGAGCTGTGGGGAATGTGACACTTTGAAGGATTTAAGAAAGGCTTGTGTAAAGGGAGCTAGAGAAGCAGGAGGGCTGTGCAGGAGGCAGTCAGGCCTACTAGGCTTTATCAAAGACTTTATCCTAATGAAAACAACTAAAGCCACTGGAGCACATAGTTAGGTGGCTCTAAAATGGCCCCCATGCTCCTTGCCTCCCAAGATTCATGCCTTTTTGTAATCTCCTCCCTCTGAGTGTGGTTGGACTTAATTCTAATGAACGGAATATGACAGAAGTGAAGGATGGTGGGATATCAATTCTGAGCTTGGGTTACACAAACAGACATGGCTTCTATTTTGGGTGCCCTCTCTCATTCTTTCTCTCTCTCCCTCAGCTCAACAGCTATTGCACAGAGAGGAAACTCAGGCAGCCTATGGGATGGCCCATGTAGTAAAGAACCCAGGCCTGATAGCAACCATGAGAGTGAGCTTGGAGTGGATCTTCTCAGGCCTGCCAACATCCACATGTGCAAGCTCACCAGCAGATTTTCCAGCCTCAGTCAAGCTTTCAGGTGACTACAACCAGCCCCATCTGTATCCTGAACTACAGCCTCCTGAGGGACTCTGAGCCAGGGCACCTAACTAAGCCATGTTTAGGTCTCTGACCCACAGAGACCAAGGGATAAATACATAATTGTTTCAAGCTGTCAAGTGTTTGAGTAATTTGTTACGGAAAGATAGTGATCCTTAAGTAACTGTCTTAATCAGCTTTATATCGCTGTGATAAATACCCAAGATAGGGGCTGGGGCTGTGGCTCAGTGGTAGAGAGCTTGCCTTGCATGCGTGAGTCACTGGGTTCGATCCTCGGCACCACATACAAATAACTAAATAAAATAAAGATACTGCATCCATCTACAACTAAAAAAAATATTAAAAAAAAATACCCAAGATAAACCAACTTAAAAGGAGGAAAGGTTTACTTTATCTCATGGCTCATAGTTTTAGAGGTTTCAGTCCATGGTCTGTTGACTCCATTGCCTTTGGGCCTGTGGTGAGGCAGCACATCTTGGTGGGGAGCAGGTGGTGCAGAAAATCTCTGGGCAGCCAGGAAACAGAAAGAAAGGAAAAGACCAGGGTCCCAATATCCTCTTCAAGACTATGGCTCCCTGTGACCTACTTCCTCTCACTAGAACCCATCTCCTAAAGGTTTCATCACCTCCCAAGAGTGCCACAGGCTGGGACCAGGCCTTTAACACATGGGCTTTTGGGGGACACTTCCAAACCATATTCCATTCTGAGACAGCATATTTCATTCATTCAACAAATACTGAGAAACTGCTAAACACCAGGTATATTTTAAGTGCTGACAACATACATTTTAAATACTTTTACATATTTATTTTTCGAATTGATAACATGAGAACATGGTTTTAAACCCTAAAGGAACAATAGGGGACATAGGGAAAAGTCTCCTTCCCCACAGACACTCAGTTCCCTCATCATGGCTTAATGCTATCAATTTCTGGTGTGCCCTTCCGGAAAGATTTTATGCACAAACAAGCGGATATGTAGTTCACAACATCATTCTGCAACTTGTTTTTTTCCCACATATCTTAAATAACATTGTGTCTATACATAGAGAATTCCTTTGTTTTCACAGTTATGTAGAATTACATTACATGAATGTATCCTTTTACCTTTTAGCCCATCCTCCCCAATTGATGAAGATTTAGTTATTTCCATCCATTTGCTAGTATAAACAATGGTTTAATAATAATTTTCATCCTATAATATTTTGCACTACAGGATAAATTTGTACAGGTGGGTCAAAAAGTATGAGAATATATAATTTTGATAAATATTGCCAATTACAATGGCAATGGTATTGTTGGTAGAAGGCCATCAGCAACAGATAAAAATGTCTGCTTCCTCCACAACTGTCAACACCATTATCAAGCCATTTTCATCTTTGCCAATGTGAAAGGGCTGACATCTCAGGGAGGCCTGAAGTCATCCCACCCTTATTATGCTTGCAGTGAAGAATATTTTGTCATGCATAAGAGCCTCTGATAACACAGGTGTGCTGTAAAAAATACCAAATACATCAATACATAACACGTTGCCAAGTGTGGAGCAGATTGTGGGGACCAAAGCGGATGGCATAGCCCAGATGCAGAGGGATGGGGAAGATAGAATATAACAGATGGACTGAAAGCTATTTGAGATACTAAAGAAAGAGGTCTTTGTAAGCTGTGTGTGTGTGTGTGTGTGTGTGTGTGTGTGTGTGTGTGCCCCCACTCTTTCAGGGGAAGGCTGGTGAGCAAGAGGCCCTGCCAGCATTTGTCTTGTCTTTGGCTTGTGCAACTTGAAGAAAGATGATGCCCTTCGCCAAGACAGGCAGAGCTGAAGGAAGTCCAGGTTTGTGGGGGATGCTCAAATATGTCTTCTGTGGTTGCTATGAGAACCATGAACTTCTTGCATTTACTATATGCTAGGCCTTCCTCCTACACCTTAATGAAGTTTTACATTTTTAACATGTCTTAGATTTAATGTATTTAAAATACCAACTAGTAAATCACATACACAAAGAGAGATACAATGCCATCTATAAAATGTTAATTATTTCTCTGACCTTCTACAATGTATTGAGGGATCATTTGAATGAGAAGGTGGTAGAGGCTGGGAATCACCTGGAGGGATGTTTAGCCATGGACAAAGCTGCTTAAATAACTTGCACTAATGATACGGGTGGACAGGTATCCCTGGAATTGGTTTCCTTCCCTCTGTGCCCTGTGAAGTCACTTGAGACGTCTGAAATTCTTCAGTTTCCCACTTCTGAGGGTCCAGGGTATGTAATATTAATGTTCACTGGGTGGTGGCAACAGATACCAGCTGATTCCTAGAATCTGTTATCACCACATGGTAGAGGGAGCAACTACAGAAAAGAAAAAAAATAGTGATTTAAAAATTATATGTATGTGTATCTTCTTGTAGATAAAAAGACCATCCACCCTAAAATAACAGCTAAATTGGACTTATGGTCTTATGATAATCCGTGTAGTTTTTTTTTCTCCCACGACCCTTCACTTCCCAGTGCTCCAGCTCAGACTGCTAGCTGTGAGTACTATCCATTAGCTGGTGAAATCAGAGAATAAATAGGTCAAAGTCTTGGCTTTGATACTTCAAAAACCAAGGTAAAGCAGAAAATAAAGAATCAGTTTCCTTTTTGTCTGTCTAAGCCAATGATTCTCAAAGTGCAGTCCCTCAACTAGATCATTGGCTTCACCTGGTAGCTCATGAGAAAAATGTAAAATCTCATACCATGGCTTAGATCTATGGAATCACTGCAGTGTCCAGAAATCCATATTTTAATAAACCCACCAGATAATTCTGATGAACAACAAAGTTGGAGAACCACTGGCTTTTGATAATTACCAGTTTGAGAACCATAGTCTGAGAAGAGTTCTCTGAGTCACATAGGAAGTGTTAGAGGAAACACAGTTGAGGAGCTACCTAGCTAGATGAGCTGTCTTAGTCCATTTTCTGTTGCTATAACAAAACACCTTAGAGTGGGTACTTTATTTTTTAAAGAGAGGCTTATTTAGGGCTGGGGTTGTGGCTCAGTGGTACAGTGCTTGCCTAGCATGTGTGAAGCACTAGGTTTGATTCTCAGCATTGCATACAAATAAGTAAAATAAAGGTCCATTGACAACTAAAAAATATTTTTTAAAAAAGAGGCTTATTTAATTCACAGTTCTTTAAGTCCAAGAGCCCAGCACCAGAATCTACTTCTGATGTCAGACAGCATCATATGGTGGGAATGTGTGTAGGGGTGGGTGTTACATTGTGAGAGAGAAAACAAGAGACCAGAGAGGGGACAGGACCATTCTTTTGTAACTGCCTGTTCTTGAGGGGAAAATCCACTCCTGAGACCTAAACCACTCTAACAGACTATCATTAATCCCATCACAAATGTGGTAATGACTCAATCACTTCCCACTAGATCCCACCTGTTTTTTATTTTTAAAAATAGTATTTTTATTGGAGCATAACAAACATACAGAGAGGTACACCACTCATAGATGTATAGCTCAATAAATTTTCAAAAACTGAACATCTCCATATAACCAGCACATAGTTTAAGAACAGAGCATTACCAAGACTTTTGGAACCCTTCTCCTGTCCTCTCCAAATCACTACCATACCCACAAAAGGAGCCATTATCTTGACTTCACACATGATAATTTAGTTTTGCTTGTTTTTGAACTTCATCTGTATATACAGAAGAGAGGGTAACATGATAAAGCAGAACTCTAAATATGCTATCTTCATGTGTGGGCAGGATGAGATTCCCACCATGAATAGGCCCTGAGTTTCAGTTCATGTTTCCTGTAGGCTCCACCTCTTAAAGATCCCATTTCCTTTCAATGCTATTGCACTGGGGACTAAACCACCCATGGAGGACCAATCCCATCCAAACCATAGCATAGGCCTAAGGCAGAAACCTCATGGACTGCCCTAAGGAGCACACCAACATCTTCCTTGAAGCTTGGAAGCCTGGTGGGTGTAGGCAAAATTCTCCCAGCCAGGTACTCTGGGCTCAGAACAAGTTGATGCTGAAGCATGTAGAGTTTGCAGCAGAGGTCCAGGTCCTGGAAATGGGCAGGGACACCACAGCAGACACCAACATGGAGGGCTGAGTGCACATGAGAGAAGCCCCTTAAAGAGCTGCCAGCACAAGACAGAGTACCCTGCTGCTCTGCTATGCCATCTCCACTCTTGTCTGGAGCTATATTTAGCTTCTGGCCTGGGGATCTTACTATTTCATGGAGTAGACACACATAAACCTGTGTAGCCCCTAGACCATATATTAAAATTGCTTCCTTCTATACAACATCCTTAGATATGCTAAATTAAAATATGTCAAAGCAAAGTTATAAACTGGTAGATAAGACTGCAGTCCCAAGAAGGAGCAATCCTTGGACTTAAAATGGTGATTTTTTTTTTCCTTTACAAAGAGACAATGCCTATAAAAAACAGGAGTGGCAAACAGGATGTGACTCCTTGTAGCCCGGAGGGTGGAAATAAAAAATGTAATTATTGAAATTAGCAAGTCCATACACAGGCTGACATACATGGTGCTGAAGCTAACTTGAAAGGAATCATGTAAGCATGCACCTGTACATATGTATGTACATACAACACATATACACATGCACAATTAAACTTCAGAATATCAAAGATTAAAAAAAAAAGAAAAGCTGCCAGAGAGAAAAGACTATGAATTACTTCTAAAAAATAAAAATCAGACCACATCCTATTTTTCATCAGCTACCTTCAATACACAAAGTGGTGAATGAAAAGCTTCAAAGTGCTGAGGGAAAATACCAGTGTAATTTTGAGCTCAGAATTCTGCAGGGCACAGTAGTGCACACCCATAATCCTAGCAGCTCGGGAAGCTGAGGCAGGACGATGGCAAGTTCAAACTCAGCAAAAGCGAGATGCTAAGCAACTCAGTGAGACTGTCTCTAAATAAAATAGAAAATAGGGCTGGGGATGTGGCTCAGTGGTCGAGTGCCCCTGAGTTCAATCCCCAGTACCTCCCCCACCATGAAAAAATTAAGAATGAAACAAGAATGAAACTTTTTTTCAGACACTTAGAAAAATTCCCACTCAGAGATCTTTGCAGAAAAAAAATTACTAAAGGATAATGCAAGAAAGAAAATGAAACCAGAGGAAGTGTTAGAATGCCAGAACAATGATGATCATAAGTCAGTAAAACATATCAGTGCATTTAAATATGTTTTAATATGGAGGGCTGTCTTTGAACAGCACACCGAGAACAAAGATTTGCTGGAAGAGATTCTCAACAACCTCTTCTGGCTTATATAAGCAGAAAAGGAATCTAACAAATGACATTAGGCAAATCACAGTATCTGCAGGAGGGCCAGGGCTCTGGCTCAGGCTAGATGGCAGAATCAGTGCCCAGTGTACACTACAGCACCTATGCTGGAGAATCCCTACTCTTCCTGTTGCCCACTCAGCTAGTCAGATACACCAGCTCTCCATAGTTCATCCTGCTGCCCTTGCAGCCCTGGGAAGCTAATATCCACCACCTCTGCAGCCAGAATGGATTTTTGCATGATGCCTACTTCTTTGTTTCTCTTTCTTGAATCAAATTTTATGGAGTTAGGTCTATCTAGCCACATTCCTGTGTCCTGGATACAAAGTGTTTGTGGCGGGGGTGGGGGGCAAATATGTTAATTTCTGGTTTCTGGTTTGGGGAGAGAAGGGCTCAAAAGATTTGAAGTTTCTCCAAACTTAGGAAATTAGGAAAATTGTCCAGAAAATGCTAGGTAACCAAAAAGCAGGAAAGATTTTTTACTATAGAAGGAAAAGAGAGTTGTCAAAGAGAGACAGGTGGGGAGGAGTATAATAAATACAAAACACAAATTAAAATATCAGGAGAAAATCAAAATATATCTATAATCCCCAAAACCTAAATGGAGGGCTGGGGCTGTAGCTCAGTGGTAGAGCGCTTGCCTAGCATGCGGAAGTCACTGGGTTCAATCCTCAGCACCACATAAAAATAAATGAATAAAGATATTGTGTCCATCTACAACTAAAAAAATATTTAAAAAAAAAACAATAAAAACCTAAATGGATTAAATTTATCCATTACAAAACAGAGACTCTTTTATTGGATATTTTTGAAATTATGTTTATATGCTAATTTAACAATAAAATACATTTATTTAATTATTATGTATCTGGAAGGAAATTGATGGCCCACACAAATTGAAAAGAGCTCACTAATGCTAGCTATTTGAAGAAAAACTAAAATAAACCTTTTGCAAGTTTAATAAGAAAAATCAAGATTAGAGACAAAAGAGAGGTAAGACTATGACTCTCCCCCCCATATATATGACACTATATATATGACACTTTTAAATATCATAATTATAAGAGGATATAGTTAAAGTTGATCTGTTTTCCTCCTAATGTAAATCACCCTAAAATTAAAACATAAAGGAAACAAATATTTACAAGTGGCAAAATTTTGAAAAATTTCCCCCAAATTTTGGATGAAATAAGAATGTTCATAATCACCACATATACTTCAATGTTGTACGGGAATCACTTTCTAGTGCAATGGGATAAGAAAACCAATTAATGTTGCTAGAATTGGAATGAAATAAATGAAGCTGTTATGATTTGCTTATGACACAGAGAAACAAAGAAATCTACATATAAACTGATAAAACTAAAAAATAAATTCAGCCATAACATTATGTAAATAAGCTAAAATCTATTATAATCTTTTATGCCAACAAAAACAAAATTTTTAGAATAATTTCATTTGAAATAGCATCAAAAGGCATCCTTTACCCAAGAATAAATATAACCTAATATGTACAATATTGTGGCATAGAAAATTATGCAACATATTTGAAAGATTTGATAAAATCCAAGCAGTTGTGAGTTCATATGTGTGCACATACATGTAAGTTAAAAGCTAATTCTACTCAAGTGCAAGGGGCCACAAATAGCCAAAAAAAAAAAAAGTCAGTAATTAAGTTAACATGTTAAATGATGTGAAAACAGAGATCAACATATAAGAATCTTCATAGTATTTTTAATGCATATTATCCAAAATAACCTAAAGATACATCAGCAATGACATAAACAAATTTTGATATATTTATACAATGAAATACTATACAGCAACAAAAATAAATGAGCTATAGATTCCTATAATAACAAGGATGAACCATATAAATATAATTATGACCAAAAGAAGCCATTCTTTTTTACAGAATGCATTCTGTAAAAGTCCACTTATGTGAAGTTCAAAATTAGGCCAAACTTCTCAATGATATTGGGAGTTTGGTATTGATTACCTCTGAAGAAGAGGGAGGGAGAAAGGATTGGAAAAGGAGTCCTTGGGGGTGTTTATAAAGTTGTATTTTTTTAGTCTGGATGTGGTTACAGGACAGGTTCAATTTCTCAAATTGCTCAAAGTACACACTTGTGATTTATGCATGTTTTGAGAAATTGTTTATTCAAAATAAAAATGGTATGAGATATTGAGTAGGATTTATTCCAGAAATGTAAAGATAATTTAACATTATAAAATGTACATCATTAAAAAATAAAATGTCTATCATGGTAAAAGATAAAAATCATAAGATCAATTCAGTTGATATCCTCATACTAAAATCAATTAAATTTCATGCCTGTTAACTGATAAGACTAAAAATGGAGTGTACCACCTGGGAAAAGCATCACGGCAGAGACTACTTGTCTCTTACTTGATATCCATTACCTTTTTCCTTGTTTACAGAAGAGGTGGTGACATGCCCAATAAAAAACACTCATTCTTGCATCTGAATACACTGATATAACATAGTTGCAGCCAGAAGGAGAAAATTGAAGTAGAGTCTTAAGTTTTGAGAAATCTATGCTTTTCAGATAAAAAGAGACTCAGTATTTTGACCTTTCTCTTCTCCCTACCTGAAATGCAACCCAAGGCCTGGTGAAACAGTAGCCATACTGTGACTATGAAAATAGGCTCCTCACAAGCAAGGACCAAAGGCCTCAGCATCTCACTAACTGGAAGCCATCCTCAGTTCTTTGTCCCATGGGAGCTCTCCATAAGGGAGTTCACAACACGTGAGTGACTAGAGCAAGTGAATGGGGGCAGTGGAGGGCGCCCACAAGACAAGAATCTTGTCTTTATATAATGTAACCTCAGAGGTAACATCTCATGCCTATGCCATATTCTGTTGATTAACTAGATACTCAAAATAAGACTTCAAATCATAAAAATATATATTTGAAAACTCATGTGAGAAAGGTAGAATAGAAAATAAATATTCTGGAAATAAAAGGCACAAAGTAAAAATCCTCCTCTGTAACAATGAGCTTGTTTATGATATTTTTAAGTAGATAATAAAGGGTTTATTTGTTTTTATTCTTTGTTTTTTGTTGCCATCACAAAATACCTGAGGCAGGCTAACTTTATAAAGAAAAGAGTCTATTTACGTCACAGCATCAGATGCTAAAAATGCAAACAGCATGGCATAGGCTCTGGCAAGAGCCTTAATTGCATCATCTTATGGTGGTGGTGATGTCACGAGTGCCTGTGAGAGGAAGAAACTAAATCTGGAAACAGGAAGCCACGAGGCTAGAATCCTACCACCATTCTGAGGACAAGGCCTCCAATACATGAAACTTTGAGGGACAAATGTAAACCATACCCAAACCATAGCAGTCTTCCATCACTGTAGTATTAGTATTCTACTGATACATGTAAAAAGACAAATGTAACAGTTTTGATTTAAAATATCAACATTTACAGTACCCCTGAAATTCTATACTTTGTAATTATTTGAACTCATGATAAAACACTTTTTAATATGTCAACTTATAACAAGCAAGGAGCTACACAATTTTTCCTAGGAATTTTATGGATATGCATGCATATAATTTTGAAACTGTTGCTCCAAACCACTATGCTTTGCTGCAGGTTTTCTGGAAGATATGGCCGGGGGTTGCTTACACAATGAATACCTTATCTCCTTATAACACTTCTTGAATAGTCTAGTCCTCAAGTCTGCTCAGCAGTTACTCTAACATCTCTCTGTTCTTAATGTTCCTCATTTGCCTCTCTGCACACACACAGCATCTCTGTATCTTCTGATCCACATCGTGTAGCTCCTGCACTCTGTGTCTAGTTTCTGTGCCTCTGGCCTGTGCACCCATGAGAGGCAGAGCCTGGCTTCCCTCTCTGGTGGCTCCTTTCCTGGAGTGGGACATTTCTCATTTCATGTCATGTGGATTGAGGAATCTGTGCATTGTATAAATTTCTTTTTCCTGGACCACATTCTGGCACTATGCCATTAGTATGCACAGACAGACATTACAATAAAGAACTGTTTGAAATATGTTCCTTATTTATTGTGGGGATGCTGTCGAGAACAATTTCTATAAGTGCCACGTGCCTTCTTTAGGGGTCTCAGCACCAGGCCAAACTGGCTTGTGTTAGAGTACAGAACAGCTTTTATCTTTTGGAATCCATTAAATTTGTAACTGATAGTGCTCCTGTGTTGTTGGGATACTAAGAAGATCAGAGACAAATATATGGGAAGCCTCTGGAAATTGCACAGATACTAATGCCATATATTATTTTACTACCATACCCTACATTTCCATTTACTGTGACTTCTAAAGTCTATTTAATTGCTACATTGTATGTTTCTTTGTAACATACATATGTGTACAGTATTGCCCTCAAATGAGGCAATGTTGTATAGAGTACATTAAAAAATCACAAATGAAATAGGAACTTTATAATTGTCTTTAGCTGCAGCTTATATCAAGCTGTCCTGCAACAATGGGTACAGACTGAGAAGGCCAGTTCTCTGCCATGAAGCTTAGAAGTGTCATTTAATTGGGTTTCTCTCCAAGTCTGCCAGCAAAGATCAATTTGGGTATGACCCTATTGATCTTGTCTTACAGGGGTAGATTTACTTTAACCAAATTCTGATTTGTAAGCCAGAATTTCACAGTATTAATTAATTAATTAATTTGGAGAGGCGTTGTTTGGAGTTGAACCCAGAGGCATTTCACCACTGAGCCACATCCCTAGCCCTTTTCTATTTTTTATTTTAAGAAATGGTTTCACTAAATTGCTTAGAACCTTGCTAACCTTGAGGCTGGGCTCAAACTTTTGATTCTCCTGCCTCATCCCCTCAAGTTGCTGGGATTATGTGCATGCACCACTGCACCTGGCCATAGTATTATTTTATGATGAAAAAACACATTCATCAAATGCTGGTACGGATGTGTCTGATGAACATAAAATGACAACCAAGGAAGCAAATTTCATGCTCAAAAATAGGAATACACAAACCCCAGGGACTCACTGCACACACCTGGATGGCACGCTCTGGGATAGTGATCAGAAAGGCCCTACCAATCTCCAGCTCTCTAGGCTCCACTTTCTGTGTTCTCAGTTGATCATTCTTGATATGACCATAATCATGTTCCAGACTATAAGCTTTTAATTAGTAAATTTTGTATACCTTCCTGTTTTTCACAATGTCATTACCAGGACAGGAGTTTGAGGATGACTACTTTGTCATACATCTGAAAACAATCTCTTGGTTTATTCTCTGAAGAGATCTTATATCCATGATGTGTGAATTTTCCTTGTGTGTCTGGTGAAGGACAACCCCATATGCCTCATCTCAAATGGCTTAGGAGGCATTTCTCAGCACCTCTCTCAGTAAAAACATGGCATGCTTCTTCCCTAAAGAAAATCAATTATTTTGATTCAAAAAAAGTTAATATTTTTGACTTTTCAATAAATAAGATTTTAATTACAGCTGAGAGGTAGTTTTTTGTATATAATGAGAGATTTAAAATAAAACACAGCCAGGCGCAGTGGTGCAAGCCTGTAATCCCAGCACTTAGGGAGGCTGAGACAGGAGAATTGTGAGTTCAAAGCCAGCATCAGCAATAGCGAGGTGCTAAGCAACTCAGTGAGACCCTGTCTCTACATAAAACACAAAATAGCCTGGGGATGTGGCTCAGTGGTTGAGTGCCCCTGAATTCAATCTCCAGTACCAAAAATAAAAAATAAAAAAATTTAAAAAAAAATAAAACACTTGCCAACTGATGAACAGCAAAGAACTAACAGCTGATGTTCTAAACTCTGCAGGGTCCTCTGATCCATGCTTACAAACATATGGTAGAAGTGTAACACCTTGATAGGTCACTTTGAGACACAGAGGCATCTTGTTTCTGTCACTTATAGTTGAACATGATCAAAGAGAACATACAAACTCAAAACTCTCAACAGTTCCAAGAAATATACTTGGAAAATATGTTAGCAGATACACAAGAAAAAAAAGTTTTACATTCTCCTACCTCATGAACCAGAATAACTTGCAAGATTAGCTCTTCCTTTTCATGAGAACATACTTCTGGCCCTGACCTTTTCAAGGAAAGTTTCTTGCTGTACTTGCATCCACCCTGTGCCCATCAATATAAACAGAAGGAACTATGGGTTTGCATGAACTACCTAGAAGTAGCCAGGTCCAGATTCTGGCCTCCAGGTAGATATGGAGATTCCTTAAGACATTTCATTGTTTTTTCCTTGGAGGTAGAAACAGTAGCAGTAGCAAAGTTTAAGAAGGTCAGGCAAAGTGAGTTTTTACCTCAGCCATGTCCTCATTTGTAGAATGGGGTTAGTAATAGTGCCCAATCTCATAGAGTTTTTGTGAGTTTAAAATGTTTAGCATCAGTTGGAGTTTTGGAGATTGTGCCTTCATAAAAATTATCATTAGGGCAAGATGAGAATTATCTACGTAGGCAAGGGACTCAGAGAAGGAAGAATGGACATGAGGCAATCCCATGAGGCAGATGAGGGAGAAGATTACACCAGAATGAAGGGAAACCTACAGTTCAAGCTTTCACCTGTGATTGTACCTAGGCTAAAAGGAAGGGAAAAAACACACAGAGAAGCCATTGTGAGATGGAGCAGATTCCAGGACAGTCTCCTCTCAAAGTTCTAAGAGGACAGTGTCTACTGTCTGCTCATCTGTACAGTGTCATGGAGCTGCCTGGGTCTCCGGAGGCTCTGAGGGGTCCCTATCCTGTGCCAATAGTAAGAGGGTCAATGAAAAGGCAGCGGCGGCAGCAGCAGCAGCAGAGAACCCTTCTTCCTCCTCCCCTTCGTCCACAGGGAGAACAAGTGGAGTGATCTTTGAACTTTCCTAATTATGCATCCTTGTCAATAAAAATAGCTTGAGCATATCCCCCCATACAGGAATATTTTATTATTTTAACATATTATTATGTACATTATGTGGCACAAACAAAAATGGAAAATTTTAGAAGATGGCATACAAATTAAATGTAAATGGAAGTTATAGTATTGTAGACCCCCTTATCTGAGATATGCTTCTAGACCCCCGATGTATTCCTGAAACTATAGATAGTACCAAATTCTATATGTATATTGTATACTATGTTTCTCCCTATACATACATATCCATGATAAAGTTAACTTATAAATTAGTCACACTATGAGATCAATAACAAACAATAAGAAAATAGAACAATTTAACAATATGCTGTCATAAAATTATGTAAAACTTATGAATTGTTTATTTCTGGATTTTTAAAATTTACTAATTTGAGACCACAGTTGGCATTGAGTAACTGAAATTGGAGATAGGGGAAGGGGATTTAAAATCCCCGTGTCCCTCCCTCGGTAACCTTAGGTTAAAAGGGGAAATTACAGTAATGGGAACCCTAAAACAAAAATTGTGAATTGGACTTTGAAATTCAAATGCAATCTTCCTTCCAAAAAGACATTTTAGCCAGTGTCTAAAACCCTTCTCCAGCTTCACATAGCATCTTTGGATTTTAGTGTTGGAACTCTGTAAAATTTAAAAACTTGAATGCCCAGTGTTGCCTTTCATTAAAGAGATAATGACTCAAAAGGAAAAAGTAACTTGAATATGAGCATCCAGATTTGACAAAACCAATACATATTGGCTTTCATTCACTGTGAATACTGTCACCAGTTTGTGCTTCTTCACCTGCCACTATTCCTGACTCACTGTAGGTATTAAATCATACCTTAATTGTGGTTGTTTTGAAGCTTTAATCCGGCTGTCCTTCTCTGAACTCCCAATACATGGCAGCAAGGAATATATGGAAACTGTTTTAGTAATTGTGAAATGAAATATTTTTAAAAATTATTACAAAAACTTTATGCCTTTATATATTCCTTTAAACAGGGAAGCATCCAGATAGCCATCAAACAAGCATCAGGTGGAAATGCTTACAAGTCTTCTTTTTTCACATCTGGAGTGATTTATTTGGTCTAAATTCAGAAACCTTAACTCACAGAGACTAGTGTCATCACCTCCATTCACATCAAGAAAGACGAGAGCTTGCTATAGTAATTGGTAACCCAAAAGGTCAAAGAAATGATTTGGTTGTCTTTATTTGCTTTGAAAAAGCATCAAGACTAAGAAACCAGGGGCTGGGGTTATGGCGCAGTGGTAGCGTGCTCGCCTAGCACGCGGGAGGCACTGGGTTCGATCCTCAGCACCACATAAAAATAAAATAAAGATATTAAAAAAAAAAAAAAGACTAAGAAACCATATCTGTACATTTTATTGAGCTGTGTTTTAAAGGGGATAAACAAAAAATATTAACAACAAAATTTACTGAGCAATGACTAGGGGCAGGGAAATACAGCAATAAAGAAAATGGCTTGTACCTGAAAACATTCTTGCAATATCAAAACCACAATCATTGCTAATTAGGTTTTTTAAATTAAGTTTTAAAAGATAAAATGTTATATTCTACAACCTATTTGAATATACTACCAGAGTCCAATGGGTTATCAATGGGTTAACTATGAATACTTGCAATACTGTCTAGATCTTAATTCATAAGGTTTTTGTTTTTTCATTTTTATGGCCAACTCTACTTTATCTGGATGCTTTCATCTCAAGTACCTGAAGAGTCAACTCCAACTGACTTAAAAAATAAAGAAGTCGGGCATGGTGGCACAATCCTGTAATCCCAGCACTCAGGGAGGCTGAGACAGGAGAATCTCGAGTTCAAAGCCAGCCTCAGCAAGGGCAAGGTGCTAAGCAACTCAGTGAGACCCTGTCTCTACATAAAACACAAAATAGGGCTGGGAATGTGGCTCAGTGGTCGAGTGGCCCTGAATTCAATCCCCAGTACATAAATAAATAAATAAATAAGCTCATATATGAGGTAGTTTAGAGGGAGGATGATTTCAGAAATGAATAATCCAATAGTTTAAAATATCCTTGAAAAGTGTAGCCTTCCAGTTTCTGGCCTGACATGTAAAGATTTCAAAGTTTCTAGTCCATCCTTACAGCAAGTAAAAAGATGAACAAACTGAAAAATCAACAGTTCCTCTTTGTTCTGTCAGAGAAGTCACAGGGAGTACTGCTGCCCCCAAAATTGGGGAGACAGACAGGTGGATACAGTTAATCACAATTTACAAGAGAAAAAGCACAAGAGCAAAAACCTCCACAAAAATCAGAACCACAGTAGGAAAACTGATCTATAACTGATGAACTGCTAAAGGTTTGGTGGCAACAAATCTGTGAGTTAAAACCTCCAGGGCACCCAGTCATCAGTGGACTCCATACTTTTGTGACAATTACCTCGAGGACCTCTGCCAGGTTCTCTGTGAATATTGGAGAAAAATCTCTTAAGGTTCCCTGTAGGGATAGAGGGAAAGTACCATTTTGAAAAACACCAGAAAATTCTATTCTTTTTCATTTTTTTAAAGGTCTGCCCTCAAGAGAAACTGGTGTACCAGAGCCTAATCTGTTAGTGCCTTATCAGAATCTAACAAGCTAGAGGGAGTGATACCCAATTCCAGCCTCCTGCCCCACCTAAGATGGGAAAAACTGAGAGGCACTTGTGAAGTCTGCAGCCCAGGAGGACAGTCTTACTGAAAGATTGAGACCAATCATGGTACTATAGAATGCTTCTCCTCCCTCCAAATTTTACAACCATAATTAATAATGAAAGGTCTTTGTATCAGAGTTACTTTCACATAGTCTATTATGTCTGACTTTGAACAAAAAATTGCAAGGCATAATAAAAGTTAAAAAACACATTTTATATACACAGAACAAGCATCAGAACCACTCAGACATGGTAAGGATATTAGAATTATCAGAACAGGAATTTAAAACAACTATGATTAATATGCCAAGGGCTCTAATGAAAAAAATCATTATGAAGAGCACAGATGGCTACTGTAAGCAAAGAGATGAAAATTCTAAGAATGAGCCAAAAAGAAATGCTAGAGATAAAAACCAGTGTTAATAAAAATAAAAAATGCCTTTAAAAGGCTCATTGGTGGATTGGACATGATTGAGGAAAGAATCTCTGAACCTGAGGACATGTCAATAAAAACTTCTAAAACTGAATAGGCGTTTCTCAAAAAAAGACATTCAACTGATCAACAGGTACACAAAATACTGTCCAACATCACTAATCATTAGGGAAATACAAATTAAAAACACAGAGATATACCCTTGCACCTGTTAAAATGGCTATTATAAAAAAGACAAATGATAGATGTAAAGAAAAAGAAATCTTAGTACACTGGTGGTGTGAATGTAAATTAGAACAACCATTATGAAAAACAGTATGGAGGTTCCTCAAAAAAATTTTTATTTTTTATTTTTTTATTTTGGTACTGGGGATTGAACTCAGGTGTACTCAATCAATGAGCCACATCCTCAGCTCTATTTTTTTGTTTTATTTAGAGGTAGGGTCTCACTGAGTTGCTTAGCGCCTCGCCACTGCTGAAGCTGGCTTTGAACTCACGATTTTCCTGTCTCAGCTTCCCAAAGTGCTTGGATTAGAGGTGTGTGCCACATGCCCAGCTAAAAAATTTTTTAAAAATGGAAAAAACCAGGGCTGGGTTTGTGTCTCAGTGGTAGAGTGCTTGCTTTGCATGTGTGGGGCACTGGGTTCAGTCCTCAGTACCACATAAATAAATAAAATAAAGGTATCATGTCCATCTACAACTCAAACTTTTTTTTTAGACTGTAGAATATTTTATTTTGGTTTAGATTTTTTGTTTTTTTTCATATTTAATTTATTTATTTGTTCTATTTAGGCTTACATGATTACAGAGTACAATTTGACTCATTGTACATAGAGGATAATATATCAATTCTCTAGTTGTAACTTGTATAGAATCACAACATATATGCAGTCATACATAAAGTTAAGGCTATGATGACCATCATATTCCACCACTTTTACTGTCCCCATGTCCCCTCCCCCGTTACATCCCTGGGAACAGAGTTCCACCATTGTTCCCATGACCTTCCCCACATTATGGATCAGCATACACTTATGAATGAATACATTCGGCACTTGGTTTTCTGAGATTGGCTTACCTCACTTAGCATGATATTCTCCAACTCCATCCACTTACCTGAAAATGTCATAATTTTATTCTCTTTTATTGCTGAGTAATATTCCATTGTGTATATATACCACAGTTTCTTTATCCAGTGATCTATCAAAGGGCATCTAGGTTGGTTCCACAGTTTAGCTATTGTGAATTGAGCTGCTATAAACATTGAAGTGGCTGCAGCACTGTAGTATGCTGTTTTTAAGTCTTCTGGGTATAGACCGAGGAATGGGATAGGAGGCTCAAATGGTGGTTCCATTCCAAGTTTTCTAAGGAATCTCCATACTGCTTTCCAGATTGGTTGTATCTGACCACAATGGAATAAAATTACAAATCAATGACAGATTAAAAAACAGAAACTACTCCATCAACTGGAAACTAAATAATATGCTATTGAATGATGCATGGATAACAGAAGACATCAAGGAAGAGATAAAAAAAATTCTTAGAAGCAAATGAAAACTCTGATACAACATATCAAAATCTCTGGGATGCCATGAAGGCAGTGCTAAGAGGAAAGTTCATAGCACTAAGCTCATTCATTAGAAGAAGTAGAAGTCAACAAATAAATGAATTGACTCTTCGTCTCAAAGCCTTAGAAAAGGAAGAACAAATTAACACCCAAAGAAGTATAAGACAGGAAATAATCAAAATTAGGGCTGAAATCAATGAAATAGAAACAAAAGAAACAATTCAAAAAATTGACAAAACAAAAAGCTGGTTCTTTGAAAAAATAATCAAAATTTTTTTAAAAATGGAAAAACCAATAACCTCAATTCCATTTCTGAACATATTTCCATAGGATATAAAGTCAGTATGTCAAAGAGATATCTGCATATTAGTTGCAATTTTATTCACAATAACCAAGATATGAAATCAACCAAAGTGTCCAACAACACATGAATGGATAAATAAAATGTGGTACACATACACAATGGAATACTATTGGCCTTTAAGATAAAGGAAATCCTATCATTTGTGATAACATGGATGACCAGGAGGACTTTATGCTAAGCCAGGCACAAAAAGACAAATACTGCACAGTCTCATTTACATGTGGAATCTAAAAATGTTGAATTAAGCTGGGCGTGGTGGCACAAGCCTGTAATCCCAGCACTTAGGGAGGCTGAGAGAGGAGAATTGTGAGTTCAAAGCCAGCATCAGCAACGGCGAGGTGCTAAGCAACTCAGTGAGACCCTATCTCTACATAAAACACAAAATAGGGCTGGGGATGTGGCTCGGTGGTTGAGTGCCCCTGAGTTCAATCTCTAGTACCAAAAAAAAAAAAGTTGAATTAATAGAAACAGTTAAAAGAATGGTCATTGGCCTGAAATGGGGGAATGGGGAGATGCTGATGAAAATGTACAAAGTTAACAGATAAGAGAAATGAGTTTCAGAGATCTACCTAAAGCATGATGGCTATTATTAATAACAATGTATTGTATGCTTGAAAGTAGCTAAGAGAGTAATTTTAAATGTTCTTACTGTAAAAAAGATAAGTATGTGAAAGGACATACATGTTAATTTATTGACTGAATCATTTCACAATGTGTACATATGTCAAAACATCATGTACATCATAAATATATATAATTTTTCTGTTGAATCTACTTATAATAGAGTTGAATTTTTTAACAATAATAGTGTATTTGTTCATTTTCCCTTGAGGTTTTATCAGTTTTTGACTCACATGTTTTGATGTTCTGTTGTTAGCCACATACACATTAAGGATTGTTGTGTATTCTAGGAAAATTGACCCCATTATCTTTCAGTAAAGTTCCTTTTTATTCCTGATAATTTTCCTATTCCGTAGTCTGATCTGAAATACAGATATTCCAGCTATGTTTTGATTAGTGTTAGTTTGTGTATCTTCTACACTCCTTTACTATTAATCTATAGCTGTCTTTACATTTAAAGCAGAAAACCAGCAAAGACATAGCTGAACTCAATACCATCAATCAACCAGATATACCTGACATCTATCAACAACTTCATCCAACAAGAGAATACATTCTTTTCAAGCTCATGTGAACATACATCAAATAGACCACATTCTGTACCACAAAACACAGCTTAAAGAAATTCTTTAAAGAAACACAGCTTAAAGAAATTCTTTAAACACCAAGTTTAAAGAAATAGAAATCATCCAATTCATGCTCTCAGATCACAATGGAATTAAACTAGAAATCAGTAACAGAAAGATGGTGTTGTAGTGTTTCATCACTGTGACCAAAGACTTGACAAGAACAGCTTAGAGGAGGAAAAGTTTATTTTGGCTCACAGTTTCAGAGGGTTAGTCCATGGTTGTGCAACTCCATAGCTCTGGCCCTAAGGTAATGCAGAACATCATGGTGTAAAGGCATGGCAGGAGAAAGCTGCTCAGGATACCATAACCAGGAAGAAGAGAGAGAGTGAGAGAATAAGAGCACTCCTCTCTCCAAGGACAAAATATAAACCCCAAAAGTGCACCCCCAATGACCTATATCCTTTAGTCACAACCTACCTGCCTACAGTTATCACCCAGTTAATCCATACCCAGGGATTAATTCACCATTAGGTTACATCTCTCATAATGTAATCATTTCACCTCTGAACATTCTTGTTTGATCTCACACATGACCTTTTGGAGGATACCTCATATCTAAACCATAACAGATGGTTGGTAAACAACAAAATACCCAGAGTTTAAACAAGAAAATTCTAGTTAATACACAGGCCAAAGAAGAAACATCAAGATAAAAATAAAAATATGCTGAACCAAATGAAAATTCAATTTATGGACTCTCCAGATGCAACAAAAGCAGTGATTAGAAGGAAATTTCTGGCACTGAATGCACATATTAGAATAAATCTAAACTCCGTCAATGCTTCCACCTCAGCAAATTCGAAAAAGAAAAGCAAATTAAATACAATGTAATCAATGAAAGGAGATAACAAAAAATAGAGCAGGAGTCAATGAAATTGAAAACAGGAACTCAATAGAGAACACTAAAGGAAATCAATGAAACTAAAAGCTGGTTCTTTAAAAAGATCAACTAAATCAGTAAGCCTCTACTAAGGCTTATTAAGAAAAATTAGACATGACAAAATTTATTTATATCAGAAATGAAAGTAGGGACATTACTACAGATCCTTTCGGCATTAACATGATAGTAAAAGAATACTATAAACCAAGGCTGAGACAGAAGGATTACGAGTTCAAAGCCAGCTTTAGCAACTTAGCAAGGCTATAAGCAACTTAGCAGAACTTGTCTCTAAATAAAATATATTTTAAAAAGAGAATACTATGAACAAGTCTATGCCCACAAATTTGATAACCTAAATGAAATGAAATAATTATTTTGAATGCACCGTCTGCCAAAACTCTCAAAAGAAGTAAGACAATAGGCCTATATCTGGTTAAAAAAATAAGACAGTAGGCCTATATCTGGTTAAAAAAATCAAAAGGAATAATCTCCCAAAACAGAAATCACCAGGTCCAGATGGGTTCATTGCTGAATTCTACCAAACATTTAAGAAACAAAGTATACCAATTTTCTATAATAACTTCAGATAATAAAAGCAGTGGGAATATTTTCAAACTCATTCTATGAGGCCACAATTAACAATATCAAAATCAGGCAAAGAGCTATTTTTTTAAAAAACTACATACCATTTCCTCTCATAAAAAAAATCCTCAACAAAATACTAGCAAATTGAATTCAAAAATCTATAAAAAATAATGAACACAGTCAAATGAAATTTGTTCCACATACTCAAGGCTCATTCAACATTCAAAAACCAATATAAATCCTAACACATCAACAGGCTAAAGAAGAAAAATAACATAATCATATCAATAAACATGGAAAAGGGGTTTGATAAAATCCAATACTCATTTATGATAGTAATAAAAGTTTTTCAAAAACTCAGCAAACTAAGAATAGAAGAGAACTTTCTCAAATTGATAAGGAATATTCACAAAAACCCTACAGTTGCCATCATACTTAATGATTAAAAACTGGAAGCTTTTCTGCTAAGATCAGGAAGAAAGCAAGGATGTCCCCTCTTACCACTTCTTCTCAAAATTATATTAGAGGCCCTAGCTAATGCAATAAGACAAGAAACAAAAATAAAAGTTATGCAAGTAAGAAAGGAAGAAATAAAATTGTCTTTTCCACAGATCATAGATGACATGATCACATATGTAGAAAATCCAAAACACTGACAACAAAACAAAAAATCTTCTGGAACTAATGAGTGATTACAATAAGGTTGCCAGACACAAAGTTAATATATGAAAGTCAATCATTTTACTCTGTACCAGGAATGAACAAGTAGAATTTGAAATAAAAAACCACATTACAGGGGCTGGGGCTGTAGCTCAGTGGTACAGTGCTTGCCTAGCATTTATGAGGCACTGGGTTCAATCCTCAGCATCACATATAAATAATAAATGAATAAAATAAAGATCAATCAACAACTAAAAAAATTTTTAAAAAACACATTACAATTTATATCAACATCCCCTCAAAATGAAATACTCAGGAATAAATTTAATAAAATATTATACAGTCTATGTGAGAAAACTTTAAAAGCTCTGGTGAAAAAAAAGTAAAAACTAAATAAATGAATAGATATTCCATACTCATCTAGGAAGACTTAATTTTGTTAAAATGTCAATTCTTCCCTATTTGATCTATAGATTCAATTCAATCTCAATCAAAATCATAGTATGTTATTTTGTGGACATCAACAAGCCAATTCTTTTTTTTTTTTTTTTTTTGTGGTACTGGGGATTGAACTCAGGGATACTCGACCACTGAGCCACATCCCCAGCCCTATTTTGTGTTTTATGTAGAGACAGGGTCTCACTGAGTTGCTTAGTGCTTCGCCATGGCGGAGGCTGGCTTTGAACTCGCGATTCTCCTGTCTCAGCCTCCCTAAGTGCTGGGATTACAGGCTTGAGCCACCGCACCCGGCTCAACAAGCCAATTCTAAAGTTTATATAAAAAGGAAAAAAAAAAAAAACACAGACAACTCAATATTGAAGGAGAAAAACAAAGTTGAAGAACTGACACTACCTGACTTCAAGACATCATATAAAAGCTATAATAATTAAGGCAGTATAGAATCAGTGAACAAACAGATAGATCGATCAATGGAATAAAATAAAAAGTCCAGAAATAGGCCCACATAAATACAGTCAACTTATTAAAGCAATACAATTGAGCAAAGAGTCTTTCCAGCAAGTATTGCTGGACCAATGGTGTCTATGCTCCAAAAATGAATGTGGACATAAGCTTTGCTCTCCTCACAAAAATTAACTCAAACCTGATTATATGCCTCAATGTAAAAATATGAAATTCCTAGAAGCTAACAGGAGAAAACCTAGATAGGCCTGTGTTTTGTGATGACTCTTTTTGGTATAACACCAAAGACATAATTCATGAAAGAAAAGGTCAGAAGCCAAAGAAATAATTGATAAGTGGGACATAATTTTTTTTTAAATTTTTTTTTCTTTAGTTGTAGATGGACACAATGTCTTTATTTTATTGCTTTGTATGTGATGCTGAGGATCGAACCCAGGGCCTCATGCATGCGAGGCAAGCGCTCTACCGCTGAGCTATAATCCCAGCCCGGGACATAAGTTTTTAAAAATTTCTGTGAGAGGTTGAGAAGACAAGCCAGAGACTGAGAGTAAATATTTGCAAAATACACATCTCACAAAAGATTTGTTCAAAATATACAGAGAACATGTAAAACTCATCAGTAAGGAAACAAGCAATCTGATTTAAAAATAGGCAAAAGATCCGAACAGATGCCTAACCAAAGGTAAAGATGGCAAATAAGCACAAGATGCTCCACATCACTTGTCATCAGGAAAATGCAAATTAAACAATGAAATATCACCACATAACTATCAGAGTGGCCAAAATCCAGGACACTGACAACATCAAATGCTGTCAAGGACATGGAATAACAGGAACCCTCATTTATTGCTGGTGGGAAGGCAAAATGGTATAGCTACTTTGGAATATAGACTGAAAGTTTTTTTAAAAATTACTCTTTAAAAATATACTCTTAGCAGATGATCAAGCAATTGCATTCCTTGATATTGACCCAAATGAATGGAAAAATTGTCCACCCAAAAAGCTTAGCAAATTTGGGCTGGGGTCATGGCTCAGTGGTAGAGCACTTGTCTAGCATGAGATCTTGGGTTTGATCCTAAGCACTGGGAAGAAGATGAAGAATAAGAAAAAGAAAAGATGAAACTTCAGTACACCTAGACAATATAATGTTATACAACACTAAAAGGAAGTGAGTTATCAGGTGATGAAAAGATATAAAGATTTACTTAGTAAAAGAAGGTAATATGGAAAGTACATACTGTATAATTCCAACTATTTCTCATTCTGGGAAAGGTGAAACTATAAAGATAGTAAAAAGATCAGTGATTGACAGTATGTAGGAGTGAAAGAAGGGAAATCTGGTATGGGCAGTGAATATCTATCTTGTTGACCATATTGATTACCTTAGCAAAGACAATTCTTTTATGTTTCATTAAGAGTTTTTTTTGTGTGTGGTCTTGCTGAATTTTTCTGATTGGTTCATAAATATACACATATATACATACTTGTTTCTTTTTTCACTTTTTTCTTATTATTATCCATTCATTATTCTGTTTTGTCTTTTGAGGATTAAGAATTTTGGGGTTTTTTTCTTTTGTTACTTTCTGTTCTTCTTCCACTAATAACCAAATTTGTTCATTCTATTTATTTTGCATTCTTTATCTGTTTTCTACCCTCACATTCTAACATTCTTCTGTTTTCTCTGTTCATATATTGATTATTCTAATTTTTCTTGTACCTGCCTATCTCATTGTCTTTCCTCTTAATGAACTGTATTTTTACCATTTTTAAACAACTATTTAGTTTACAAAATTTCTGCCCCCATCATACATGCTGTTTCAGTTATTGGTATTATGGATGGCATAGTTGACACCAGCTGCTAACTTTAACACTAGAACTAGGTCATGGCTGTCTACTGTTGCTGTTGTTAAGTGCTGACCTCACCATTCCTGTTTTTATGGTAGTGTTATAGATATCATGATAGGCATCAGTTATTTAATTTAATGCTGTCACTGCTATAGTTTGTTTACCTCTCTTATGTGAGGTTCTGGGAATATACTGGAACACTACAAGCTCAAGCATAGAGATTCTGCTGCTCAGCTACAGCTATATTCCAGCTAAGGGACAGTGTACCTTGCTTCACGTACAATTTAATTCTCTTAAAACTTCAACAATATTTTAACAAAAAGAACAGAGAACAGAGAAACCCCCAAATCAATGAGAAAATAAGCATCTTTCTATAATAACCTTAAGCCTAACCAACAAAGAAAATCCCAGGGCCAGATAGATTTTCAGCTGAATTATACCAGACCTTTAAAGAACTAATGGCAAAGTTCCTCAAATTATTTTATGAAGTAGAAAGGTATAGAATACTTCCAAATTCATTCTATGAAGGCAGTGTCACCTGATATCAAAACCAGATAAGGACATATCAAGGAAAGAACACTATAGATCAATATACCTGATAAATATAAATGCAAAAATTCTCAATAAAATATTAGAAAATCATATCCAACAACATATTAAGAAGATTGTACATCATGACCAAGTTGAATTCATTCCTGGGATGAATGGATAGTTTCCCATATGCAAATCAGTATATGGGGAACTATCCTTACATTATTACTATCCTTACAGTATATCATTACATAAATAAAATTAAGCATAAAAATAATGTTGTCACCTTAACAGATGAAGAGAAAGCCTTTGACAAAATTCGGCACCCACTCATCATAAATACACTGAAGAAACTAGGGATACAGGGAATTTACCTCAACATCATAAAGTATATATAAGACAAACCCAAATCCAACATTACAATGAACGAGGGAAAACCGAAAGCATTTTTTTTTTAAATCAGGAATAAGACAAGGACATTCCCAGCTCTCTTATTAAATATAGTTCTTGAAACTTTATCCAGATCAATTAGGCAATAGAAGGAACTAAAAGGTAAACAAATAGGAAAAGAAGAAGTCAAAATATCACTCTTCTTTTTAAAAAAGTTTTAAAATTTATTCTAATTAGTTAAAAATACCACTCTGTTTTGTTTTTGTTTTTTTTGGTTCTGGAGATTGAACTCGGGCACTCGACCACTGAGCCACATCCCCAGCCCTATTTTGTGTTTTATGTAGAGACAGGGTCTCACTGAGTTGCTTAGCGCCTCCCCATTGCTGAGGCTGGCTTTGAACTCGCAATTCTCCTGTCTCAGCCTCCCTAAGTGCTGGGATTACAGAAAAATATCACTCTTTGCAGACAATATGATTCTATATTTAGAAAATCCAAAAGGCCTCATCAGAAGACTTTTCATTAGAGCTAATGAACAAATTCAGCAATGTTGTAGGATATAAAATCAACATACAAAAATCAGTAGCTTTCCTATACACCAATAATGAATTTTATAAAAAAAAAAAAAAAACTCAGGAAAACAATTCCATTCACAATACCCTCAAAACACAAAACAAAACAAAACAACCCTAGAAATAAATTTAACCAAGGAGGTGAAAGACTTCTACAAAGAAAGTAATAGCACACTAAAGAAAAAAGAACTGTAGAAGACACAAGAACATGGAAAGACCTCCCATGTTCATGGATAGGAAGAATTAATATTGCTAAAATGGCCATATTACCAAAAGTATTATTCAGTTTCAATGAAGTCCACATCAAAATACCACTGATTGTCTTCACAGAACTGGAAAAATGGTACTAAAATTCATTTGAAGAATAAAAGACCCAGTAGCCAAAGCAATTCTAAGTCAAAAAATTAAGGCCGGCAGCCTTGACCTCAAATTATTCTACAGTATTATAGTAACAAAAACTGCATAGTACTGGCATAAAAATAGACAAATACCAATAGAACAGAATATAAGACAGAGACAAACCCACACAGATATAGTCATCTGATATTTGAAAGAGGTGACAAAATCATACACTGGAGAACAGAAAACCTTTTAAACAAATGGTGCTGAGAAAATGGTATATCCATATGTAGAAGAATGAAACTAAATCCCTATCTATCACTTGCACACAAGTCACCTCAAATGGATCAAAAACCTATGATTTAGACCCTAAACCTGCAGCGCAGGTCAACATTTCAAAATTTAGATGCAGGCTATGACTTTATCAATATGACTCTAAATCTCAGAAAATAATACTGAGAATAAATTGGATGGCATCAAATTTAAAAACTTATGCACATCAAAGCAAAGAATCAAGAGCATGAAGAGAGTGACTACAGAATGAGATAAAATATTTGATACTACTCTTCTGACAGGGGATTAATATTGCAAATATATGAAGAACTCAAACTTAACAAATGAATAACCCAATGAATAAAAGGGTAAATGAACTAGAAAGACACTTCTCAAAAGAAGTACAAATGGCCAACATATATGTGAAAAAATGTTCAACATCTTTAGCATTTGGAGAAATGCACATCAAAACTACAGTGAGATTCTATCTCATTCCAGTTAGAATGGCAGCAATCTAAAGTACAAATTATAATAAATGCTGGAGAGGATATAGGGAGAGATAAATGCTTTACACTGTTGGCAGGATTGTAAATTAGTACAATACTAAGGAAATCAGTATCAAGTTTTCTCAAAAAGACTAACAATGGAAACATCACATGACCCAGCTACACAACTCCTTGGTATTTGTTCCAAAGAATTAGCATACACACATACCCATGTTTATGGCAACAACAAAAAAACTCATAATAGTTAGATTATGGAATCAGTCTAGGTATACATCCGTGTATGGATGAAGAAAATGTGGTATGTACATACCATGGAGTTTTATGCAGCCATAAAGAAGAATGAAATTGTTATTCACTGGTAGATGTACAGAACTGAAGAACACCAGGTGAAATGAAATAAGTCAAATTCAGAAAATAAAGGTTTGTATGTTTTCTCTCATATTTGGAAGCTAGAGAGGAAAAAAAAGAGAAAAAGTTTGGGGGGGGATCTCATGAAAGTAGAAGGGAGACCAATAGAGAAGAGAAAAGGATCAAGAGGAGGCAGGAGGAAAGAGAAAGGGGGAGATACTGGGGAATGAAACTGACCAAATTATATTCTGTGTATGTATGAATATGTAACAATAAATCCTATTATGTATAATTATAGTGCACTAACAAAAAGGAAAAATATATACTACTCTTGTGTGGAATGTTAATAATGGGGAGCCTGTGCATGTGTAGGGAAAGAGGTGAATGGGAACTCTTTTATCTTTCTGCTCAGTTTTGCTATAAACCTAAAATTGATCTAGAAAATAATGTCTATTTAAAAAGAAAAAAAAGATCTACAAAGAGTCAATCAAATATGTCAACAATTTCCAAACTATAAACTATAACTAATTTTGGAGAAAACTGTAAACAATTTTATTTTTTAAAATGTGACCATACTGAAAAAATTTCTCAGAAAATAATGAGATGTCACAGATGTAACTAAGGCACTGATTATTTGGCTTGTTTTGTTTTAGTGTTCAAATAACCTAAATCAAACTTTTAAAATTATGTGAATATACTGCATAACTGTTAGTTTTTAGAAATGTTATTAGCAAAAATAGTTTTTCCTTTTTTTCTTTTGGTACTAGGGGTACCAAAAGGAACACATATGCTTAACCACTGAGCCAAATCCCCAGTCCTTTTCATTTTTTATTTTGAGACAGGGTCTCACTAAGTTGTTTAAGGCCTTTCTAAGTTGCTGAGGCTGGTTTTGAAGTTGAGATCCTCTTGCCTCAGCCTCCTAAGTTGCTGGGATTACAGGGGTGTGCCACTGTACCCCACAGTTTTTCCTTAGTTTAAAAAAATCCCACAAATATAATGAAATTAACTTATTATTCATTAAGAAATGCATTTTTATAAAATATCACTTTTTTTCTCTCTCAACTCTGCCAAAAGTGATCATTTTCCTAAAGGACTTTTTTGTTTTTAATTTTTTCATGGTTATCGATGGTTGCTAGTAATAACCACAGTGAACTGTTTCCTTGTTCCTCTCTGCTGGGGAGAGACTCACTTCTCATAGTTCTCACCTTTGCACCTAGGGGAAGGAAAGAGCATTTCTACAGCTTCCAGGAAATGCTCTTCAGTGTTCTTTGTCCAGGTATGGATTACATGACCTTGAGCCCATCATTGGCAAAAGTGTTGGAAGTCCAACATTGGGTCTTTCCCCGTGTGAGAGGGGATAAGGTGGATACCTAACAAAGCCAGAATTCTATTCTGGAAGAAAAGGTAGATAGGGGGCGGTTCCAAGATGGCGGCCTAGACGGACGCTGTGGTCAGTCTCTCCAGAGCCAGAGGTTGAAGTTGTGGAAATACCATCTCCCAGCCAGCTTCTGGATATCATCATACTGCTACCCGGGCAGGAATTTCACTTGCGCATGTAAGCAGGGCTACCAGCCAGCAGCCATAGCCACAAGCAGAGTGACTTCAGCAGCAAGCAGCAGAGCTCAGCCGCAGCGGCTCAGCCCAGGGCTTGCCCCGGGCGGGGCCTGCTTCTACAGGGGTACCTCGCTCCAACGCCCACCCAATCAGGCAGGGCCCCTAGCAGTTGCTCCCGTGGACGCACGGCCCCAGCCGCTAGCCACTTGGGTGCCCAAATTCAGGGAAAGAGTCGCTCCAGAGACCCCAGCGGAGACAGCCCGCCGCACTTCCGCTCCAGAGCTCCAGTGCACCGGCAGGAGCCGCAGAGGGCCCAGATCCGCCCGCAGAAACCTCCACGGGTGTCCAGCAAGAGGGAGACCAGGAACTGCCACCTCGAGCCACTGAGGAGCCCAAACTCAGGGTAAGAGTCCCCCCAGACACCCTAGCGAGAGGCAGCCCCACCCAAGGGTAGCCTGGGCCCGCCCCAGTTCTGCTCCAGAGTTCCTGGGGACCGGCAGGAACTGCAGAGGGCCCCGATCCACCCTCAGGAACTTCCACAGTTGTCCAGCCAAAAGGAGACCAGGGTCAGCTAGACCAAAACCTCTAGCCACTGGGGAGCCCAAAATCAGGGCAGGAGTCGCTCCAGAGACACCAGCGCGAGGCAGCCCCATCCAAGGGCAGCCTGGGTCTGCCCCAGTTCCACTCCTGAGTTCCCGGGGTCC
>PVHX01003787.1:0-15922 GCA_004024805.1 Geosciurus inauris
TAATCAGAGAGACCATTCGGCATTTGGTTTTTTGGGATTGGCTTACTTCACTTAGCATAATGCTTTCCAGTTCCATCCATTTGCCTGCAAATGCCATAATTTTATTCTCTTTTATTGCTGAATAATATTCCATTGTGTATATGTACCACAGTTTCTTTATCCATTCATCTATTGAAGGACATCTGGGTTGCTTCCACATGTAACTGGTTTTCTGAAGCCACCCTTAGAAAAGTATGCTTATCTGTGTTAAATTTCATCTTACCATTTTCATCTCTTTCAAGATAGTTTCATTTTATCTTTCTTTTGTTTTTTAACCTATTTGCAATTTCTTCAAAAAAATTGATCAGCACTCTCTATTAATCTGTACCTAAATTATTGCTAAAATCCAGGACTGACCCTGGAGGACAACAGCTGTACTGATGCTTTCAGTCTCAAAGTCTGCACCTCGTTTATATTTATTTTTCTCTTTAAGTTGCTGAGGGTGTGTCTTGGGAGTGGACAGAGGCAGTCCTCTACACATTAATAATTAGACAAACTTCTCTTTCCAATCAGCAGCAGCCTTGCTTCTTTGCAAGTTTCTTTTTGTCCAGTTTCTGAGAGTCCATCCATACTCTACGTCTTTTCTGGGAGGCTGTCTTGTAGGATAATATTTGCCCTCTGTGCTCTTTGGTGCTACATTAGAGATTCACAGCTCCTTCCATGAAGGATCTTAACTATCAGGAGTTTTCTTATAACTCTTTTGAAGCACATCTCATCTTCCCATTAATCCCCTAATGCTTTCTGAGAAACTGGGCTCAGGTATGTATTAAGTTACAGAAGTGAGACCTACCCCAATTTCTTGTCTTTTTTTTTTCTCCCTGGTATTCAGGTCATTTCAAAGGCAAACAACTCTGGAATCAAGTGTGGGACAGATTCAAATCTTCCTATTTATTTTAAAAATATTTACTGTGGGTTAGATGAGCCGCATCTAGCAACATTAAGAACAACTTCAAGAATACATATTTCCAATTTCTGAAGAAAAAAAATTTATCAACAGCATTTGATTTTTCTGCAAGCTTCAGACTGATGTCTTCCTTTTGTGATAACTAATAGCCTACATCTTTGCACTATTTTAAATCTTTTATGTCTCCTACCTATACTTTGTCATCTCTGATTTTTCTCTTTGATAACAAGTGACATTTTATTCTATATTAGTGATTAATAACTTTTTTAAAACTCTATTTTCCAAAATGCTTGTTTCTCATCAAAGTTTTCATCAACGGACTGATTCTTATGCTGACAATGAAACCCCTTTCCTTCCCTTGGCTGATAGCATTTGAACAATTTCTTTCCAGTTTCATGCAAATCATGCCATATTTTTGCCATTACTTAGAAAATACTTAAGCTTTTATCCATGTTTCCCTTTGACTGTTCACAGCCTTTGTTGTCAGCAAGCACTTCTCCAGTGAGGGTGTGCTAATGCGACTCCATGGCAACCATCACCTTGCTCATCCCTAAGCGGGACGACATGTGGCACCTTGGCCTTTTAGCTGGAGAATTATGGGGAAGATATTTTAAGTGTTACTGTTTTTAAGTCTATTTTTCAAAAGTATTCAGTATGTAGTGAGGGGGAAGAAAACAAGGTTTGTGTTAGAACCTCAGTTGGATCACTCACTAGTTCTGTGACTGTGGGCACCAGTTTACTTTCACAGCTTACAATATGCCACAGTTAGAAAGGGGTGGCGATGCCTCTCCCATCCCTGCAGAGGCTAGCTGTGGTTAGGAATGTTGGAGATGAACTATGTGAAACCTGCTGTAAATCACTAGGCCCTCCCTGAAACAAAAGGGGCTCCATCGTTGGGGGAATGAAGATACCAATGATAAGCCCTGGTCATTCTCAGTCATTCATAGCACATCTTTCAATGTCTGTGATTAAAGGTTTTGGAATTCCCCATCATCCCATGTCCTTTTCTCAGTCTCACACCCTGAGTACTCAGGAGCTGATTCTTACTTTAAGTTGTATTCAGTATTTTGCCAGTGCCCAGCCAGTCAGTATTCCAGTCCTACCTGGGACCCCTTGGTGGACAGAATCCTAGGTGTGGTCATAGCGTGACTTGGCCTGGACTCTTCACTCCTCCTGGCATGTACTGTTTACCTTGCATCCTATTGTGTGGTTTATTTGGCCCTGGAGACATTTTCATGATAGAAGCAGAGCCTTCCATCTGTATTTGTGACTGAGCATGCCTACTGATCCTCTAGCCTTTGTCAATACTATCCCCAAGAGGAGGAAGAGGGACATGTGGGCCAGGGAACGGCACTCTGTCACCATATGTGAGGCCAACTCAGATTGGCCAGCAACCAGCCACCCAGATATGTAGGCAACCCCTGCACAGGTCAACAGTCACCGAGCTGACACCCAGCTGCTCTGACAAGTGATCATAAACATTTGTTGAATGGCTCTGAAGCTTTGGAGTTGTTTGAGGTTTTTTTTTTTTTTTTTGAGGTTATTGTGAATGGGATAGTTTTTAAAATTTCTTTTTCAACAAATTCATCATTGGAGTATAGGAATAAGATTGATTTATAGCATTGATCTCATGTCCTGTTATTTTGCTGAATTCATTTATGAACTCTCAAAGTTTTCTTGTGGAGTTTTTTGGGTCTTCTAAATCATGTTGTAAGCAAGCAGAGATAATCTGGGCTCTTCTTTTCCTATTCATATCCCTTTAATTTCCTTCTTTTGCCTGATTGCTCTAGCTAGAGTTTCAAGGACTATGTTGAATAAGAGTGGTGAAAGTGGGTATCCCTGTCTTTTGCCTGTTTTTAGAAGAAATGCTTCCAATTTTTCTCTATTCAGAATAATGTTGGCCTTGGATTTGTCACATATAGCTTTTACAATGTTGAGGTAAATTCCTTCTCTCTCTAGTTTTTCTAGTGTTTTAAAAATGAATAGGTGTCAAATTCTTTGTCTGCATCTGTTGAGAAAATTGTGTGATTCTTGTCTTTAAGTCTATTGATGTGGTGAATTAACTTTATTGATTTCTGTATGTTGAACCAACCTTGCATCCCTGGGATGAAAACCACTTGATCATGGTGCACTGTCTTTTAAATGTGTTTTGGTATATTGTTTGCCAATGTTTTATTAAGAATTTTTGCATCTATGTTCATCAAATATATTGGTCTAAAGTTTTTTTTTTTTTCTTGACATGTCTGTATGGTTTTGGTATCAGAGTGATAATGGCTTCATGGAATGGGTTTGGTAGTGTTCCCTCCTTTTCTATTTCATGGAATAATTTGAGAAGGATTGGTGTTAATTCAAAACTCATTCAAAGATGAGTTTTTCCCATCTTTCTTTTGGTTATTTTGCCTAAGGTATAATCAATTTTGTTTATCCTTTCAAAAAACCAACTCTGTTTTGTTGATCTTCTTTGCTTTGTGACTTAAAATATGGTTTATTTAAAATGCTCCATGTGCTGCTAAGAAGAAGGGGAATTCAGACATTGATAGATGAAATAGTCTATAGTTGTCTGTTAGGTCCATATTATTAATTGCATTTTTTAGTTCTGTAAAATATATACTTAGTTTTTTGTTTGGATGATATATCCAGTGGTGAGAAAGGTGTGTTAAAGTCACCAACTATTATTGCATTTGGTTTATTTGTTTGTTAATATTGAGAAGGGTTTGTTTGATGTATGTAGATGCTCCATTGTTTGGGGCATAAATATTTATGCTAATTATATCTCATTGATATATAATTTCCTTAAGCAGTATGAAATGACCATATTTGTCTCTTCTAATTAATCTTGACTTGAAATTCACTTTATCTGATATGAGAATAGCAACCTTTGCTTTTTTATGAAACCCATGTGAAGGGATGTTTTTCCTATTCTTTCACTTGCTTTGCTTGTGAGGTGAGTCTCTTGCAGATAGCATATTGTTGGTCTTGTGTTTAAATCCAATCTGCCAACCTATGTCTTTTGATTGAAGATTTTAGACTGTTTACATTCAATCTTATTATTGAGAGATGAGTTTTATTTCCTGCTATTTTTATTTACTTCGAGTGTTTAAACTGGATTTGATTCTCCTTTAGTTGATTATTCTTCTAGCATAATTCCTCTCTATGCTGGTTTTCATTTTTATTTTTTCTTTATTATATATTATATTTTATTTTTTCTTTATTATATTTTATATTGAATATGCTTTGCAGTGCAGGCATTTTAGTTATGAATTCTTTTAGCTATTGTTTATAATTGAAGGTTTTTATTTCATCCTCAATTATGAAGCTTAATTTTGCTGGGTATAGTATTCTTGGTTGGCATCCATTTTCTTTCAGAGCTTGGTATGTATCATTCCAAGTCTGCTTAGCTTTCAGGGTCTGGTTGAGAAATCAGTTGAAATCCAGATTGGTTTAACTCTAATTGTGACCAGTCGTTTTTCTCTTGCAGCTTTTAAAATTCTATCCTTACTCTCTATGTTAGGCATTTTCATAACAATGTGTCTTGGAGTGGATCTATTATGATTTTGTATATTTGGAATCCTATATGCCTCTTATATTTGATTTTACTGCTTCATCTTTAGCATATAGAATAGTTTAACTATGAATTTTCTAAATTCCTTCTCTTACATTTCCTTCACTGTGGTAACAATAAAGTCTATTTTCTATTGTTGAAGCATTATGGGCTGTTTGGGATGGTTTGTTCCCTTGTTTGATTATGTTGTTTGTATGTATACTCATCTATTGTTATGGTTCTCACTTCTTTTAAGAGAAAGACTACTTTTGAGCTTCATTTCTCTTAAGAGCCCTGGGTTGGGTGAATATCCAGCTAATGAAACTTTAAGTCAATGTGTGAGCTTTGCTGATCCCAATGTCAACACCACTTAAGAGATGCCACTGAACCCTATTTACTATAATCACTTCAGAACCATGCATTGTTCTATTCAATCATATAAGAAACAAAAGCTGGAGATCTACATGCAGCAAAATGAAACTAAATCCCTATCTCTCACCATGTAAAAAATTCAACTCAAAGTGGATCAAGGACATACGAACTAGACCAGAGACCCTTTGCCTAATTGAGGAAAAAGTAGGCCCAAATGATCATGTTGAATTAGGCCTCAACTTCCTTGACAAGACTCCTAAATCATAAAAAATAAAAGCAAGAATCATAAACGGGATGGATTCAAATTAAAAAGCTTCTTCTTAGCAAAAGAAACAATCAATGAAGTGAACAGAGAGCCTATATTCTGGGAACAAATTTTTGCCACATGCACATTAGATAGAGCACTGATTTACAGGATATGTAAAGACCTCAAAAAACTTTACACCAAAAACAAAACAAAACAAAACAAAACAAAAAAACCCAAACAACCCAATCAATAAATGGGCTAAGGAGCTGAACAGACACTTCTTAGGAGAAGATATACAATCAATCAACAGACATATGAAAAAAATGTTCAACATCTCTAGCTATTAGAGAAATGCAAATCAAAACTACTCTAAGATTCATCTCATGCCAGTCAGAATGGCAGTTATCAAGAATACAAGTAACAAATGTTGGTGAGGTTGTTGGGGAAAAGGCACACTCATACATTGGTGGTGGGACTTAAAATTGATGCAGCCAATCTGGAAAGCAGTATGGAGATTCCTTAGAAAATTTGGAATGGAACCACCATTTGATGCAGCTATCCCACTCCTTGGTCTATACCCAAAGGGCTTAAAAACAGCATACTACAGTGATGCAGCCACTTCAATGTTTACAGCAGCTCAATTCACAATAGCTAAACTGTGGAACCAACCTATATGCCCTTCAACAGATGAATGGATAAAGAAACTATGGTATATATACACAATGGAATATTACTCAGAGAATAAAATTATGGCATTTCCTGGTAAATTGATGGAGTTGAAGAACATCATGCTAAGTGAAGTAAGCCAAATCCAAAAAACCAAATGCTGATGTTCTCTCTGATAAGTGGATGCTGACCATAATGGGAGAGGGGCCAGGGGAAGAATGGAGAAACTTTGGTCAAAGGGGAGGGAGTGGAGCAGAGGGAATATGAAGGCAGGAAAAATGGTGGAATGAGATGGACAACAATGTCCCAGATACATGTATCTACACATATGGTATAACTCTATATTGTGTACAACCAGAGAAATGAAAAGTTGTGCTCCATTTGTGTACAATGAATCAAAATGCATTCTGCTGTCATGTATACCCAATTAGAATAAATAAGTTAAAAAAATAAAAAAGAACAAAAGCTGAATGTTTTCTCACATATGCAGATGCTAATTCACAATAAGAGGGGGCTAGGGAAAAATAGAGGTGCTTTGGATTAGACACAGGAATGAAGGGTGGGGAGGAAGCATAGGAGTGGGAAGGACAGTGGAATGAATAGGACATTACTATCCTATGTGCATATATGACCACATGACTGATGTGACTCTACATCATTTACAACCAGAAGAATGAGAAGTTATACTCCATTTATGTGTGATGTGTCAAAATGCATTCTACTGTCATGTGTAACTAATTAGAATAAATAAAAAATATATGTGTAAAAGGAAAAAATCCTTTATTCAGTAAATGTCTACTGAGCACAATCTAGTGAATAGTTATAATTCAGCCTCATTTTTTGAGGTATATTTTAAAAATATTTTATACCATTCACATTCTAATGGAATTATAAAACCCAAAATACTATCAAAGATAAGTAATTTTATGGTTTTCTGCCTTTTCAATAAAAAAGAAAAAAATTTTCTTTGAAATTGTTCTCTATGTTTTCTCAAATTTAGGTATAAACTGATAATAAAGTTCTAGAATAGGTCAAAAATTAGTTGTTAAATTTAGTAAACTTATTATGACCTTAAGTGAGGGCTACAAGTGTATGGAGGGGGAAGACTGGGTAAAAAGGAGATGGGAAAAGCAGAGAGGGCGGGGGGAGAGAGAGAGAGAAAGAGAGTATAAAAGAATAATTTACACCAAAGTAGAAAAAAGAAATAGATGAGTGGTGGGTATTTGAGCTACTAGCAGATAATGCAAGAGGATAAGTAACAGGTAAGCGGAGAAAGTATAAACTAGAGCCAGGAAAACACAGGAAGATTCATTCCAATAATGCCTTAAACCATTAGATGAAAGAATACATTGAAGTTGGCTATTGGGCTAACAATTATCTTTCAAGTTAAAGAGTTACTTATGTGATCAAAATTGACATTAGAGTTGTTTATAGTAAACCACGTCAAGGTAGAAAAAAATCTTGTTGAATCTTGGTTTGGATTTCATTCGGGTTTGGACATTTTAGAAGA
This sequence comes from Geosciurus inauris, assembly GCA_004024805.1. NCBI lineage: Eukaryota > Metazoa > Chordata > Mammalia > Rodentia > Sciuridae > Geosciurus > Geosciurus inauris. The sequence continues at coordinate 7,280 of PVHX01003787.1, forward strand.
TTTCTTTGGCTATGGATCTCTCCAGTGTGGCTGGGGCACAGGAGTCAATTCCCTAGTTGCTATGAAGTTCCTACCAGTAGCTTCTGGTTTGTCAGCTCAAGGGGCCTGCAGCTGACTGCTTGGAGGATATAGCATCATGGCTTATCTGTTTCTGTTGTGTGCAGTAGTTCAGGATGCAGCCTCTTGAGTGGCTCTATGATTACTGTGGGTCACCATGTACCTGCTCCCCTCTACAGGATCATTTTTGTGGTAGTGAAGATCCTCATGGCTATGAGTGCAGGAACTCTGTGAATTTCCCATGGGTGAGCTGTGATGTGGAAGTATTTCCCTGGCAATTGCCACTCTCTGAGGTACTGTAGTGAAGGGACTCAGGTGGTTCACCTGGACTCTAGTTTCCAGTGACCCTTATTGTGAATGTTGAGTATTGATTTCCTCTGTTTACTACATCTGATGCAATGTCCCACACCAGTCACTTGTCCTGTCACTTGCCAGTTTTGATCATGGGTTATGCTGTGTACTAGTTGAGGCTGTGATCAGTGGCTTCATGCTGCATAGACTGGTAACTCTGGTAACTTTCTGCAGGTCTTTATGCTCCTGGATATTCAAGCAGCTTCCCTCTCATATAGCCTTGGGATTATGGGGACCATTCTAGGCTTCCCACAGTGCCTCCCCACAGTGTCAGTGATTTGGGCCTGGTGAATCTGCTTTCCTCTGTTTGGAGCTAAAGCTGCTTTGTTGCTGCTTCTCTCTGAGTCAAGCTAGTGGTCACTGTGCAGAGTTTTCCACCCTTGCCTGGGTCACAGAGGTTGAGCAGGGTTAGGAGCCCAGCTGAAGTATATTTTAAGAGGAAGACTATTCAGCCTCTTCTGGTGGGTAACACATCTTTTGAATCACTTTCAACGGTTAGTGGGAAGTGACTGTGGTACTGTGGTTTGCTGAGGCAGGTCCTTGTATAGTGTTGAACTATTACACTTTTAAGAGTTTTGTGCTGAGCTTCTTAGTCTAACATTGAATGCATTTTTAATTTCCCCTTTCTTTCCTTAGACTTTTAGTAGTACTAGCAAAATGCTTGTAACTTCCAGTATCTTCACACTTAAGGACACATTTCTACATACTTATTCTCTGATCTACGTATTGATAAGTTGAACATATTTGATTTTCTCTGTTCAGGTTCTATAGACCTAGTTTACAAAAGGGAAGAGAAATACATGGTTGGTGTTAGAAGACAATGAGTGAAATATTGATACCAACTGACCTCTACTGACTTGTAATCCCATGACCTTGCCCTAGTATATCAGAAGACATGCAAAACTGGCACTTCCCACTTGGGGTTGGTAGTGGAGTGCAATAGAGATTGTCGTGAGGATAGCAAAACAGATGTCAAATTCCTGACTTAAAGGTAAAAGCTTTATCTCTCCATATTTTTCCTTGATCCCTCCTCTCTGTCCTCTTCCTTCTCTAGATAAGTTTTTTCTCAACTGAAGTGAAGAAAAATGTTGGAAACTAATAAAGAAATGGTTTTAGGACTCTGTCCTCATTTTTAGCCAGGGATCAAGTGATGGGTTAAGAGGCTGAGATGCTAGCTAAGTGTGAAATGGAGGGAACTAGTGCTTCAGAGGATATTGCTCTGGTACATGTCTCATCCTGGCAATGTACTTTTCCTACCCCTTGAAGACAGATATGAACTTGTGACTTGCTTTGGCTAAAAAGTTGTGAATGGGAGTGATGTAGGTAATTTCTCTGTTGAAGCATCTATTACTGGTGCTAGACTTTCTAGACTGCTTCATTTCTGGCTAGTTTGGAAGGCTGAGCCATCACATGAAAAGCAAGTATCATAGGGAGTTTTCTGGAACTGTAATGAATTTTATGAGTAAAGAATGAAATCTTGTTTCCCTTTGGATGTTTATTACTACAGCACACCTACCCCATTATCACTAGGGTAAACATTGTTTCTCATCTGGATGGTTGGAAGGGGAGAAACATCACATAGACTCTCATATCACTCAGCATGGAAAAGGAGAAGTGAGGTCACTGCCCTGAGATGGTGTTAGGGGTACAGAGGGCTTGTTGACAGATCCTAATTGCTTCACTGCCTCAGGGAGACATGAGATAGTTTTTCTGGTGTCCCCAGTAAGAATGCATATTATATTGAACAGACAAATATGGACAGACAAAAGGGTCTCAAGATCATGATAAGATGATACAACTTACAAGTTTTGGCACAGGCCATTTGATCTGAGACCTGACGCCATCTGGAGTATAGCCACTTCAGTGGGAGCCAAATCAGAGGGGTGGTGACACAAAGAATCAGATGTTATAATTACCTATATCAGATGATCTCCACTCGGGGCAACAACTGAAACAGTTCCTCATGTATATTATGTCCCTATGTAAGCACTGGAATTAGAATCAAGAAGAGAGGGAAAAAACCATCATCTGAAAATAATATTGAAATCAATAAGAAATTATTGAAGTGGTTGAGTTTACTTGGATGCAATCATGTTGGGGGCAGGCTCTCTGGGCCCGGGAGCTGGCCCGCCCTTTCAAGATGGCGACCTGGCTGTATGCCAGAAACTTGCAGTAAACAGGTAGACAACTTAAGGAAGTGCACAGCATTGGCTGGCGGTAACATCACTGTGCATTCTTGGCTCGTGGGCAACGCCTGCTCTGATTCACGCCTGTATTCTGCTCATGCATTCCCCTCGTGCTTGATAATGCTATTCCTTCTGATTGGTTGTAACTCTGCTCTGTAATACTTCCTGCTGTATTATCTACCAGTAATATCTACCTGAAAGGTAGATAGAAGGAGGCTGAAGGAGAGAAGGGAGAGAGAACAAAAGAGAGCTAAGGAAAGCAAGAAGAGCGCTCAACAAAAATAAAGATTGCTTTCTGAGAATAACGGCATGATTATTGTCTCCTGCCGGTGGGCGACAATACAATCAGATCAATTTCCTATCAAGAAACAATAAGTTATCAAGATAGAAATTAGCTTCAGGGGCTGGGATTGTGGCTCAGTGGTAGAGCGCTTGCCTTGCATGCGTGAGGCACTGGGTTCGATTCTCAGCACCACATAAAAATAAAAAAAATAAAATAAAGATATTGTGTCCATCTACAACTAAAAAATATTAAAAAAAAAAAAAGAAATTAGCTTCAGTTATAAAGAAAGAGCTCTGTATTTGCTTATCTGAGCTTGTGGCTATGGAAATCGTGAATACTTCATATTTTTTTTGTGAGTGAATTTAATGGAAAAGAATTTAAAAAGTGAAGAACTAATGCTTTTATATAAATACACAAAGTATGTTGTTTTGCAACATGGTATGGTTGTTAATGGTGAGGACTTACTGTACTCCTTCACCTATTCCTTCTGCTGGGACTTTGGGAATCTGGACCTATTACTGTTGGACACTGGGCTGTACGTATCCAGCTGCCCATAGATGGTCAACCTGTGGCCCGGGGATCAGACCCTGGCTTTCTGTGGCGGAAGTCTCTAGCCAAGTGCTGGCTGCCTTAGAGATAAAACCACGGGTCAAGTCACTTTACTAAATGATAAACACGTCCAGTGAATGCTAGTGTTCAGTGTCCCATAACACTGGGTACTAATGTTGGGTGTGTCAGATTCTTTTGTTGGTTAACACTTCCTTGTTGACTTAGAGATTTTGAAAATAGAAGTATTTTAAATTTACACATCAGATTAAGATACCCAAAAGGTATAGAACAATGTAGTCATTCATGTCATGCTACACATTTGACAAGTACTCATTAGAAAAATAAAATTAAGTTGCAGATAGATTAGCTGGTTAAAATAATCCTTCAAATGCTGAGGATGTGGTAAAAAAAAGAAAACTAAAAACATGCCTAGAGTGATGTAAAAATCTCAAAAGAGTTGAAATGTGAACAAACTGTTTCCTAAACATATTAATACAGAGCCTTCATTAAATTCATTTAACAACTTCATGAAAAATATTTATGTATGCATGACAGATAATAAAACTGAGATGCAAATAACTTTTCCCATCCACATTCTAACCTAGCCTGACTATGCTTACAAATCAAACAGCAGATAATAACTGCTCCAATATCATGCACTCATTAAAGTGATAGATTATTTATTTATTTATTTATTTATTTAAACCTTCAAATTTAGGCTCTTATTTAATCTAGTTTTTCTACATAGGCTTCATAACACCTTATTTGGTGGTGTGAACTCTTTCCTCATTCTTATTGGCATTCCTGATGGAGGGATTTCTTTAGATAGATTAAATAGTCAAAGGGATGCTGATGTAAGGGAAATAAAGTCCTTCTAAAGGTTTGTGTCATTCAGTAGTTTTTGGCCTTGGCTGTACATTAGAATCAATTGCACACTTATAAATCATACTGATAGTAAGGATCCATCTTGGTCCAATGAAAATAGAAACCCTGGGGGTGAAAGCTGGACACTGTTCTTCTAAAAATGGTCCTAAGTGATTCTAATGGGTAGGCAGAGCTGATAATCATTGACTTAAGCTCACATTTTAACACACTGAAAATCAGATTCTATTAGGATAAAGCAATTAGCACAGGTGCTAAGTCAACACATTAAGCACCTTATCAAAACAGGTAATCATCAGTAGGAGGTAGAGAAAAGAACTCTAATCAGTCATTAAGGAGGGCCTGTAACTCAGGATGTTATTCCGGAACTTGAAAAATGAATGAGCTCTCAGTTGTAGTATTGACATTGAAATCTCATATCATTTCAGAATTTAAAAATGAGAAGAGGGAAAACAAATGTTGAAACTGTTGGGACTAATTCTTTAAGATTTCCCCATGCATTCATATTTGTGAAGTAGGGTTTGAATAAGAATGATGTGTCTGCATGTTAATAGAGCTACAGGCAGAGAGGAGGCCTTGTGTACTAGGCACACTCTAGTGCTGGGGGACACAAAGAGCCACTTCCTGCCCGTGAGGAATTCATACTCCTAACAAGAAAGATAGAACATACATCAGGAATGACCTTAAAATTATGTGACTAAAATCACAATACATTGAAATATATTTAAAACTGGACTCCTCATTTAAAAATTACTACTTTTTGGTTAAAATGGTGTTACAATTAATCATAGTAGGCCATTCTAAATAAAAGTCCCAAATCCTATTACATAATGTGGAAAAATAGCTTAACTGTGTAACAGACTATGATATTCTGCCATTTCCCCTTTATCTGGGCCTTCATTGAACACTGAATTACCTTTCAATATTGCTAAACTCACCCTCTCTCTTTCTATATCTCCAAGTGAAGCACCTGCCATTTCTCTTAACCTTAGAAGTCATCCTGTGTCTGCTTCTTGCTTTTTTGAATTCTAGTCATTCTCAGGCTAGAAAAGCCACAGGATGGCCTTCCATTGCCTGCAGCAAAAGTTTAAGATCCACAGTATGGCCTGCAGCCTTTTTAATCCACGAGGATTCTCAGACTAGCAGCATTTGCATCACCTGATAGCTTGCCAGAAATGAAGAATCTCGAAGGCTCTACCTCAAACAACCTGCATTTTACCAGGATCCCAGGTGATCTGTGGGTATTGTAACATCTGAGAAGAAATTGTGTGTTATAGGATTCTTATGAACTAGCTTTAGCCTACTTCTTTCTCTCTTCTTCTGGGCATTGTGTGTTCCAGAAATATCAAATACGCCTTAGAGGCGCTGTCCTTCTCAGCATTGTTCTTCTGGCAAATGCCAGCTTGTTCTTTAAAGGCCTCTTCCTGGAGCAGTATTTTGTGAAGATTTCCCTGTCGCTTCCTAGGTAGTTAATTCTGAACTTCTCTCATGATTATGGTTGTGTGTGGAAAGTTCTAGTGTTGAAATGGCTTTTTACCCTATGGCTAAAATTTACCCACCAGACTTAAAGTGCCTGAAAGGCAGGGGCGTGTTTCTAATCTCAGTATTCCTGGTTTGTTGAACAGGGCTAGGTTGCTGGACACTTGACAGTTAACACTTCAGATTTATTGCTCACAATTTGGTCTCATCATCCCCTCTCCCTGAAGATGCATGTGATTCTTCTTCAGCTTCTGAGATGGCCATGCCTGAAAACAATTCTTAAACAATCAGCCTTCTCAAGTTCGAGTTTATTATTAATTTTCCTCATTAAAAACTGTTGGATATTCATATTTTTCCTATGTAGTAGCTTTCTACTTAGTCTGTATATATATATATTTTTTAATTTTGCAACATGCTTCTGCTTCAGACTTCTTGGTTATATCTGAATTTTGTAACTTGTAGCATGGCTTTAATAGCAACAGGAAAGTGAGCAAGAACTGGTCCAGGAGCATCTTTCCTCTCAGCACTTCAGAGTTGGTGGCTCTCTGCTTCCTTGCTGCCTTGGGACACTGGAAGGGTTTGCAGGTTGCCTATGGGATTATCTGGTTGGATATTCTCCCTTCTGTTTTTTCTCAGCTACTCTGCCTGCTGTGTTAATTCCTTTCTTTTCTTTCCCTCCATAAACTGTTTCCTCAAGGATAGGTTTCCAGGCTTGGCCAATAAAAATAGAGGATTTCCAGTTAATTTGAATTTCAGATATATAACAAATCATTTTAATAGAAATATGCTCCAAATACTGCAAGGGTCATCCCTACACTAAAACACAATTTGTCATTTATCTGAAATTTTAATTTAACTGAGAATCTAGTATGTTATCTGGCAACTTCCCCAAGGGCTCAGTCTTTGAAAAACTCACACCTTTTATCATATCTGAAGTGAAGAAGTAGACAAGCTACTACTTCAAAACAGAAAGGAAAAAAAAAAAAATCCAGAGAGAAACATTCATATGTTAGAATTTCATGATATTATCCAGTCAAAATAGCTATGTTGAGTGTATAGGAAACACTCATTTCTAGGCACAGGGAACATTTTTCAGCCCTACATAGAAACTTTGGTAATCTTACATAGGTGATTTGTATTTTCAGTGAGTTTGGTTTCAGTAAAGTTGGGAGTCGGTAGAAAGTACCAGATGCTAGTACCAATTATGGAGGTAGACCTCTGCATAGTCCTGACTTCACTACTGACGCACTGTGGCATTGGCCATGCCAATTCTTCTGAGCCTTGGTTCTTGTCATCTGTATATGGGGATAATAATTGTAGTTACTAAATAGGAGTCTTTAAAATAAAGTTAGTTGAGCCAATACACGTTTCTGGCAGATAGTAAGTACTTGATAAAGGGTTATCTACTAATAATACTCTTGCTGCTACTAAATGGTTGCCTCTAGCTAATGTTCTGAATACCTCAGGGAGCCTTAACTATTATTTTTACATTAGACTGCCAGGACACTTGAGAAGAATTGTGGGGTAGGGATGGGACTCTGATGTGTGGTATGGATGTTGCTCCAGGTAATTTGTATACAAAGCCACTAGTCTTCTTCTGCCCAGATAATTGCCACTGACTTGAGGTATAGCATAAAATAAAGTCACACAGAGAATGTCCTATAATCCTGAGATCCAAATGAACAGGACTCTTAATTTGAATGACTTTAAAAAACAGTATACAGAGTTTTTAACCAAGATAAAATAATAATTTTTAAGTGGAAATGTTTTTGTTTTTTTAAGGGGAACATGAGAACAGGGTGGAAGAAATAAAGAGGGATGACCCCAAGACTTTATGGTTGTATTAACCTTATTTTCTAAGTAAATAAAAAGAAAGTATAAACTCTGATAAAGAAATATTTTATGAATTTTAAATGCATGCTAAAGTTATTCATTTGAATAATTTCAAAAATAAATTAAGGGCCTTTTATTAAGAATTCTAAAAATATATACGTCAGTAATCCTTGATAGTTATAGAAAGAGAGGCATAGAAGATAAACATAGTAGGAAAAAAGTCCAAATATTAGTACAAATTCTATCAATGGAGATAATTAGTATAAATGCTTTCTTGTGGAAATGTGTTATTTTGAATGACTAATATCTATATCTGTATCTTTATCTAACCAATGAGCTATCTTATATAATTTTTTAACCTGATTTTACCACTTAACTCAGTCTTATAAACACAAACACACACACGCATGCACACACATGGTACTCATGCAAAAGAATATAATACAAGATGGACTGAAGAACTCTGAAATAGATACCTATTATACAGGCAAACTTGATCATTGTTTCAAATTATATGTCTGATATTGTAGCAAGTAACCAAATCTACAAAATTTTCACAATATGGCAAATGCCCATGATTTTGTAATATTAAAGAAAGAGTAGCCACCATTACTTAATATTTAAGTTGAATGTGAAAGCCCTAAGTCATTCATTCACTTTTTTTTGTTCAGAATTTCAATCAGTCATTTAAATGTCATTGAAGACATATAGGCCTATAATCTTAAACAGGCTTGGTATGTGCCAATACAGAGGTCAAATACTAATGGGGATGGTAAATATAAATATATAAACAAATTGATATCTAATTTAAAATTATGATTAGAAAAATAATCATATGTTTTGATTTCGTTTGTTTAATTCTGTACTAGCCTGGAGTGGTCTCTGGAGATTAAAGTCAAGAGATGCACATAATTAGTAATGACAGGATCCATTCAGATTTATTTCCCAACCTTTGTTTATTTTTGACACAACTCAAATGTATTTTAATAATATAGAGTACTACTGACTTTAAGACATGTTTTA